>NQII01005189.1:0-61407 GCA_002778355.1 Clitarchus hookeri | reverse complement strand
TCTGGCTTCACACAATGTTTCGTGCCTTCGAGTATTAAGAAATTCTCCGCCGCGAAACACCATTCGTTGTAATTATCACGTCCCTTTAACTTGGGAACGTTAACAAGATAGTTCGTTGACATTTTGAATCTGATGCACTAAACTTGTTCAGTCCGATAAATACAACAATCCGTCACGTCACAGTTCAATCGCGCACTTTTTGTAATCTGCTTTTAACACTTGCTAAACGTAACTGCAAAATACTTCTTAAAGCAACAAAATCGCGAAACTTTTGTTTTGTAGAGCGAACGGCCCATAACCTAAAATAAAACAACGTATCGTACAAAGACAGAGCAACGACTGATTTTATTTTTAAAAAAATCTTAACTGCTAACGACAGACGTAGATGGCAGCACTAGACATATATTGTAGATATCATAACAACATAAATGAAGTATTATTTGTAGATAAAAAAATAAATAACATTTTAATTGAACCTAAAATGAGATAATTTTATATAAAAAAATATAAAACTCTTGTGATACATGGGTAGAGACATGAATAATTCGCGGATTCATTTTAAAGACACGCTTCAATTCAAAACACGTGCGTTTACATAACTTAATCCATTGGCCCACGCCGTATTCGACACTTCCTGGAGAATGCTGGTCCAATCGTCGCCTTCCACTGTGATAGCAAGCAACCAATATGCAGTTGATGTCGGCGTATTGGTACATAAGACTGTAGAGTCTAGTCAGCAGATCATTGAACTCGCGATTTTTTCCGGTCTCTATACATGAGATATATAGGAAACAAGTAAACACATCGTACATGGGGAGATTTTTTGAACGTTTGATTCAAGAAGTGTGAAAAAACAGCGAAAAGACTATTGTAATAATTTTATTATTAATCTGATTAATGTAACGATATTGAGTAGGGACACCTGCTATTCACAAAAATAATTTCATTTCAAGTTGCATGTCAATGCATTTAAACCCAGGTCCACTTTCGCGATTGGATGGTCCCAACTGCTGCGTGCAGTATGTGCCTGCCCGCGAATCACAGACATTCAGTGCCGGAGTAACTTAGCTCTCATTGGTCCAGTCAAATGCCACATTGTCGTTGACGAAGGCACGCAGCTAATAACGAGAGAAAAACTGCAGGTGTGCAAGTAAGATGAAGCAAGATACCTCCCGTGGAATCATTTTCGCGAAAATCATGCGGCCTTGATATTTAGTAAAGGTTTATCAATAAAGTCCTCAGCATTTCACGTTACAACTTAGTGACAAAAGTAAACACCATACAAGTATATGTTAGTGTCAGGTTTTTCATTGGATGTCAGTTCATCCGACACGCCCTGCAAGACTCAGAACCAATAGTTAACACTCAGCGCTCTGGTAACTTGGCTCCGTGTGGCCGGGTTAACATGGAGCATGAGTTCTGCCTGTGTCGGCAGCCAATGAACAAGTGACCTCTGCTCGAGTGTGTAACGGACTGTGAAGTATAGTTGGGTGCATGCAATCTCATAACCCTTAATTGCGGGGTATCTATTATTAATTGCACTGAGGACTGTTATTGAGAGCTTGAGAACATTGTGAAATGCACATTTATATCGATTTTTGAATCAATGTAAATAAATTTAAAAAATANCTTGAGAACATTGTGAAATGCACATTTATATCGATTTTTGAATCAATGTAAATAAATTTAAAAAATAAAATTTAGCTCTTTTCTTTAATCAAGACCTCAGTCTACTACCAACCTGGTCATTTCCGGGCACTTGTAACAATTTTAAGCGTACTTGTAGTTTTTGCGTGTATAAATGTGTGTTGGATCTTAATAACACGATTATGTTTGGCATACGTGTGTTAAAACTTAANTTGGGTGCATGCAATCTCATAACCCTTAATTGCGGGGTATCTATTATTAATTGCACTGAGGACTGTTATTGAGAGCGTGAGAACATTGTGAAATGCACATTTATATCGATTTTTGAATCAATGTAAATAAATTTAAAAAATAAAATTTAGCTCTTTTCTTTAAACAAGACCTCAGTCTACTACCAACCTGGTCATTTCCGGGCACTTGTAACAATTTTAAGCGTACTTTTAGTTTTTGCGTGTATAAATGTGTGTTGGATCTTAATAACACGATTATGTTTGGCATACGTGTGTTAAAACTTAANTTAGTTTTTGCGTGTATAAATGTGTGTTGGATCTTAATAACACGATTATGTTTGGCATACGTGTGTTAAAACTTAACGTGAATAGGTTTAAAGCGAAAATTTATACATGTTTTTAGATTCAACATATTTTATAAATGTATATAAATACATGTTAACTGTTTATACGGCATAAATATACTACGTTTAAGTCAAATATTAACATGAACTGTCGCACGACGCTCAGTCAAACGATAGCCAAATGCCTAGTTATATCATTCGTGACGGGGAGAACCTACAACGCCAGTGTAGAGCGGCGGACGGAGAGATTTGGTCGACTCTTAACGTCGAGGTCTTGAGAGTCGATGATGGTGAAGTGAAGCGAGGTGAGTATGGGAAAGCGTCGGAGTGCAAGGGCGGGGGGAAACGGGAGATCTCCGAGAAAACCCGCCGACCAGTGGCATCGTCCGGGCACGATTTCCACACGCCAAAATCCGGGAGCGACTCCGCTGGGAATCGAACCCGGTTCACCTAGGTGGGAGGCGAGTAAACTTACTGCGCCACCGCTGCCCGTTACCACGTCAGTGACCTCGCTGTTTTCGCAACGAAAAGACACACGACCAGTCAAACAACATTTTGTTATTGCCTACAGGGTTTTCCATTGCATTATTTATAATGGCTTTCATTAGGCGCAACAGAAGACAAAGTTTCCAAAGACTTTCCAGGTGGGGGTTGTTAGGGTTTCAAATCACTCCACGGGGCATAAACGGAGGGTTGTTAACGTAACTTTAGTCCTCTATCATTAGCCGGCGTTAACAAGACTCCTAGGCACAGACCGTTATCATATTATCATGCCAGATACACATCTAGCCTCTCCTCAGGAGGAGGATATCAAACTAACAAGCGACACCCACTGTACCTCAAACAGGACACGACTTCAAGTTGCGGGGAGTACGATACTGTTGCGGAAACTGCGTGAAAGTTAGGAAGGGGGGGGGGTAGGCGCTGCGTATTATATAGTCCTCGGCCATCGTGAGTTTCGTTACTAAGCAAATGGCAATAGCCAATGGACATGTATCACACAGTTATTTTATCCTCGCAAATTCGAGCGTCCTTTGTCAGTGTTTCAATCAACTATAGTGTATCTATATCGTCAAAAGCGTTTCTTTGCGCAGCTCCTTGAGTTTTATATTAAACGCGTGTTTATGTATTGCTCGTGAATTTATTTCTTACAGTGCCAACAAAAAGTACTTTTGCTGAAACAAAAAAGAATGCCCANTTTATGTATTGCTCGTGAATTTATTTCTTACAGTGCCAACAAAAAGTACTTTTGCTGAAACAAAAAAGAATGCCCAACTTTGTCACAATTTTGGTTTTCACTTCCACGTAAAAACGTTTCAAAATGCCGCAGTACCTGGATAATACTGTCACACAATCATATTGTCTTGACATGGCGAGTTCTAGAGCCAATTGTACGAAAAACTTGCACATGTCGTGCTATACTTTCACCACAAAAGTTGAAAACTCGCCAATCAGCTGTTAGCATAATTTCCTGTTTGTGCGCTTATATGCATGTCTATGTGCATCCATTATATTTTTTGAACCCATGCACCGAATCTCACCAAACTAGCTACACCTTACACTGCTTAGAAAGGATTTACGATGCCAGTTTGTAAGACAGCAACACCTGACTAAATAAATATTATGCATAATATATCCGAAAGCTCTCAACCATTTCAAGCTCAATTTAACACACTAGCAGTGTTGTGTTATGCCATCCTAACTTACATCAGTTAACACACTAACAGTGTTGTGATAGGCCCTCCTAACGTACATCAGTTAACACATTAGCAATGTTGCGATAGGCCATCCTAACGTACATCAGTTAACACACTAGCAGTGTTGCGATTGGCCATCCTAACGTACATCATTTAACACATTAGCAATGTTGCGATAGGCCATCCTAACTTACATCAGTTAATACACTAGCAGTGTTGCGATAGGCCATCCTAACGTACATCAGTTAACACACTAGCAATGTTACGATAGGCCATCCTAACTTACATCAGTTAATACACTAACAGTGTTGTGTTATGCCATCCTAACTTACATCAGTTAATACACTAGCAGTGTTGCGATAGGCCCTCCTAACGTACATCAGTTAACACACTAGCAGTGTTGCGATTGGCCATCCTAACGTACATCATTTAAGAAGATCGGGTGCCAATTTAAAAAATGGCACTGTTACAAACATTTTAGTTTAATACGCCGTAACTACCAAAGATTTCTACATTTTTCATCTTAACATGATTCGCTAGCACCGTAGGCATTAAATACGCTAATTTTCAGGCTCTTATATGAGCCGATTTGTAAGATAGTGCACCGAAGAAAAATAGAGCTTGTAGAAAGTATTTCATAAAACTAAAGAAGCTACTGTCACTAAATTCGGCATACAAGCAGCGCAGGGTCCCAGCTGGAAAGACCGTCACTTGGAGGGTGTCGCCTTGCCCTGGGTGCACTCCCCACACGCCATTTATTTTTTGTGTTTGTGAGCCTAAGAATTTGAAAACTATATCCGCAATGTTAAATATACACCTACATAAACTGCAATATAAGCTACGTAAAGCGCTGTTTGTAAATTCTACTCATGACATCGACATAAGTGTTTGGAATGTTTATTGGTCGGTGGCGCCATGCAGATGTTCAGATAACAGTCTGTGCGAAACAAGCGTTAATAAACTAAGACACAGTACGCACGCCAGTGTGACCTTTGTTAATACGCCCGGAATCACGCGCAGAAAGAGACCGAGCGAACCACGCACAGCACAGAATCACAGAGTAGATAAATACACAAATACGAAATGGCGTGGCTGTTCACATGATGTGGCCGCACGTACTCACTGACTGGCTTTACGAGGCTCTGGGAACTGGCTCTGTGTCTGATTGGTTACTCGCATTGTGCGGGAGGTTTGCTATTGGATGGGTTGCTGGCGCACTGAAAAAGGTATTTTGCGGCAACCACAAAATATATGGTTGGTATTCACCCTGTGGCGACTAAATTATTTACTGGTCGCCACCAGACTTTTGTGGCCAGTACAAAATTATATTGTAGCACCTACAAAATAATTTGGCAGGGTGACCCCTCTACAAAATATTTTTCTGTGTAGCCAATTAGGGACGGGCAAAACGGCGCTCCGACATGTTGCTGGCGAGTGACGCCATTTTGCTGGCGTGTGCGGGTGGAGCTCGTGGAATAAGCGGCTGTTTCACATCTGTATACTCGAGGAGCTTCTTTAGTATATTGTCATTCTAAACTCCTCAAGGTCATGTCCGTCCGTAAGGGAGCGTCACGGTGGCGATGGAAAAAACCATTAACAATATTCGCGTCTGTTCTGTTTCCTCANTGGAGGGTGTCGCCTTGCCCTGGGTGCACTCCCCACACGCCATTTATTTTTTGTGTTTGTGAGCCTAAGAATTTGAAAACTATATCCGCAATGTTAAATATACACCTACATAAACTGCAATATAAGCTACGTAAAGCGCTGTTTGTAAATTCTACTCATGACATCGACATAAGTGTTTGGAATGTTTATTGGTCGGTGGCGCCATGCAGATGTTCAGATAACAGTCTGTGCGAAACAAGCGTTAATAAACTAAGACACAGTACGCACGCCAGTGTGACCTTTGTTAATACGCCCGGAATCACGCGCAGAAAGAGACCGAGCNTAAACTAAGACACAGTACGCACGCCAGTGTGACCTTTGTTAATACGCCCGGAATCACGCGCAGAAAGAGACCGAGCCAACCACGCACAGCACAGAATCACAGAGTAGATAAATACACAAATACGAAATGGCGTGGCTGTTCACTTGATGTGGCCGCACGTACTCACTGACTGGCTTTACGAGGCTCTGGGAACTGGCTCTGTGTCTGATTGGTTACTCGCATTGTGCGGGAGGTTTGCTATTGGATGGGTTGCTGGCGCACTGAAAAAGGTATTTTGCGGCAACCACAAAATATTTGGTTGGTATTCACCCTGTGGCGACTAAATTATTTACTGGTCGCCACCAGACTTTTGTGGCCAGTACAAAATTATATTGTAGCACCTACAAAATAATTTGGCAGGGTGACCCCTCTACAAAATATTTTTCTGTGTAGCCAATTAGGGACGGGCAAACGGCGCTCCGACATGTTGCTGGCGAGTGACGCCATTTTGCTGGCGTGTGCGGGTGGAGCTCGTGGAATAAGCGGCTGTTTCACATCTGTATACTCGAGGAGCTTCTTTAGTATATTGTCATTCTAAACTCCTCAAGGTCACGTCCGTCCGTAAGGGAGCGTCACGGTGGCGATGGAAAAAACCATTAACAATATTCGCGTCTGTTCTGTTTCCTCANCGTCCGTCCGTAAGGGAGCGTCACGGTGGCGATGGAAAAAACCATTAACAATATTCGCGTCTGTTCTGTTTCCTCAGAATTCTAACTGGTGACCATAGGGTTTTAATATAGCAATCTGTTTTGAAAATACGCAGAACTGTCGCTATAATTGAAAATACTGTTTTACCGAAGAATAAATGCCGTAAACCGAGGGATACTTTCAGCGATTTTAGCTGACTTTGTCACTTTTCAACGGCCACATTTGTATTTCGATATCCAAATTTATGAACTAGCGAAAACGTCGACTTGTATTTCTACACCGAAAAATTTTAAATCGAATATTCGATAGTTTTATTTTAAAATGAGAATAGTCACAACGGTTTACAGTGCGACCCATATTAAAACCAGGGATAACAAATAAGTACTATAGTCTAATCATGATTTCTTCACACTTTTTGAATCAAACCGTTGAAAAAACACCCCATGAATTACATGTTTGGTTTATCCCTAAATATTTCATATATCAAAGGCGTTTTATAATTCTGTTAACATTGAATAACTTTTTTTTTTTNTTTGGTTTATCCCTAAATATTTCATATATCAAAGGCGTTTTATAATTCTGTTAACATTGAATAACTTTTTTTTTTTGGTTAAGTTGTACTTCTACTTATATTTTATCTATAGATTATAACATTTAATTTATTAGTAATATGAACAAAAGTTAGAGAGAAAATATGTGTGTTGGTATTATTTTGTAAGTAATAGTTCTTATGCAAAATATTATTAAAATGAGCGCGCACGAATGCAGTGCGCTGTCTCTTTGGTGTAATTTTCCAGACTCGGTTAAGCTTTGTTTGCGCGAGGCGGAGGAATATCATGGAAGTAGAACTTCGGAGAAGTTTAAAGTAACCGTGCATGGAAGTAAGTGTGATACATCCCAGCGGCATGTGCGGCGCGGGGGATGCGAGNGTAATTTTCCAGACTCGGTTAAGCTTTGTTTGCGCGAGGCGGAGGAATATCATGGAAGTAGAACTTCGGAGAAGTTTAAAGTAACCGTGCATGGAAGTAAGTGTGATACATCCCAGCGGCATGTGCGGCGCGGGGGATGCGAGGTGGTGTTGTGATGCAGGGTGATAACGCTGGCTCGGCGAAGAGCGCACCCCGGGGGTGCAGGACACGAGTGTGTGTGTGAGTGTGTGTCGTGGATGTCGCCGAGGTAAAGGCGAGCTGCAGTTGTTTACACTGGGTCGGCAGCCGCAGGTGGGCAAACTGGAGTAAACAAACCAAGTTTATGTGAGGCAGCAGAGCGCCGCAGTTACTGCACACACAGCCCCTGCTCTCTCTGTCTCCCTCTCCCGCTGCAACAAGCGCCTAAGTCTATTCTTTCTAGAGGGCATATCACCTTTATATTTCCTTCGGCTACCACTATTGCTAGAGATGATGGTCTATAACGCGAAAAGTTGACTGTTCTCTTGAATTCAACGTACTGTACATATGCCCGACAAGTTTTTTTTTCCTTATTAATGGCTGACATGCATGTATGAAGATACTACCCAATTTCACTGGGCCAATGAGGATTCTGATAGTTTAAGGCCTGCAAAAAAATCGTTCGTGATTGGCCTGCAAAAAAACTTAGCCGAGTCAAAACTTANGATTCTGATAGTTTAAGGCCTGCAAAAAAATCGTTCGTGATTGGCCTGCAAAAAAACTTAGCCGAGTCAAAACTTAGTTCATCCTGTCATGAGAGAATAAATTATTTATAGTGTTATAGTATATAAGTTGGCTCAAAATTGTTTAGCGATTTTCCATCATCTCTAACTATTACATTATTATGAGAGACACTGGTAAATCACGAAAACGTTTGAGCCAACATATCTTCGATAACAATGTAGTTTGTTAATTCTCTTAACCCTTTGGACACACGTTAATTTACTGTTTCAAGTCTTGCAAATAAAAAAAATTATGCGAGTTGTACTTAGACAATACTTGTTTCGTTGTCACAGCCAATGAGCTATAGACTATATGTTCGACTATAGTAACATGAACCAATTATGACCTAAGACGGTTTGCGAATCTTTACCCACAATTAAGATCATTGGTCATTGAGCTTCGCAGTGTGCAGTTCAGGCCACAGTTACCTACACGTGTGTGTAATGTACACAATTGTGTACACTGGGTCAGAATGGGTTAAGATTGGATGCGTTTTTTTTTTAAATTCTGTTAAGTTTTTTGCCCGCCAACTACAAACATGCTGATTTTTTCTACATTATAGAAGATTTACTATGACTTACACCTTAAGTTTCTCCTCATTTTGCTAACGCTAATGGTTATTAGTCCAATAACTTAACAGTTCCATTTGAAGAGTAAACTGAGATTACTGCAGAATAAATTCTGACGGGGAAAAAAAAAAAGCTATTCGTCATGTTCCCTTCTACTAGAAAATACGCCAACTTATCAACATGATGCGAGGTATTTTGTTTGTGGTATCCGATTTTAAAACGAACTCCATCAATACAGATAACTGAAAATAATAAGTGGACTTTCGTCCATGAGAACTGGTGGTAGAAAGAAAACTTAGAGTTCTCAACACTTCAGAACTGTTTATAATGGATAATTTAATCATTTGGAAAAATATATTTTCGCAGTTTATATTTTGCGGCCGAACCGAGTTGTTTTAGGNGGAGGTGGTTACACCGGCCTCCGTGGATTCACCCAAGCCTACCACTACACAGCTATCCTGCAAACTTTTTCAAACTTTTATATCTGTCTCTACATTTTCGAAAAGGATGCTTCACACAGTGAGAGCAAATTTGGACAAAATACTAGATTGATGCTTTCCAGTTGTCGATTTGAGTTATAATACAATATTTAAGAAGTGCCCTTTTTAGTGACGTTAATAACAACCAAGTAAAATAAATGATGACGGGAGTGATGCACTCCTCTCACCTTTCCCTCGCTCAAATTCAGAGCGATTCGATAACATTTTCTTTTTCCAAGGACAGGAACAAAAACCAAGGCCAAGCGTTTATTTTACGAGCCTTGGCTTACTACGTAATACGAGCTAGAGGACAACGTTTGAAAACAATAGGTATGGTACTTTCAAACATACTCTCGACAACTGCACGGATAAGCAATATTGCTGTCTGCCATACCAGCAGCGATGATTATTAACTGATAAACCTATGCATAACCAAGAATTTACTTCGTCTCATTTCACAATGTATAAATACAAATTTCTTATTTCAATTTCTAATTTTGAATAGAATACGGAAATTATGAATAAAATACAGATATATTGTACACACATACACACACACCCGAGCAGCTTTGAACAGTCAAGTAGGAAAAGCAGGCTATTAATATAAATTATATAGAAATTACTATGTATTATATAATTTTTACTAATTTTTAAATAGCTCTGAACTATAGTCAAGCAATATTTTACTTTTTTTTTTTCAACAGCAAAAGTATTTTCAACTTTACATATTTTGTACTACATGACATTTTGGCGACAATAACGTNAGCAGCGATGATTATTAACTGATAAACCTATGCATAACCAAGAATTTACTTCGTCTCATTTCACAATGTATAAATAAAAATTTCTTATTTCAATTTCTAATTATGAATAGAATACGGAAATTATGAATAAAATACAGATATATTGTACACACATACACACACACCCGAGCAGCTTTGAACAGTCAAGTAGGAAAAGCAGGCTATTAATATAAATTATATAGAAATTACTATGTATTATATAATTTTTACTAATTTTTAAATAGCTCTGAATTATAGTCAAGCAATATTTTACTTTTTTTTTTCAACAGCAAAAGTATTTTCAACTTTACATATTTTGTACTACATGACATTTTGGCGACAATAACGTNCTTTTTTTTTTCAACAGCAAAAGTATTTTCAACTTTACATATTTTGTACTACATGACATTTTGGCGACAATAACGTATTTTTCAATACTTGGTTATAGGTTAAGCCACCTGTTGTTCGCGAAAATATGTACGCGCTGGCAAGACTTCAATATCCTACGTGCATACGTGCATCTTTCCTTTGGCTATTGGCCGCCTGTTTATGCCCAAAGGCAGTCTGTTACACGAGTGAGCCAATCAGAATTAAGTTCCTTCGTTACTGACCGTCCGTGATTGAGGGGCGGGCAAAGTGGTTCTGAACTAAAGTACTTTGGAACACACATTGTCCTGGAAATTTCTCGCGGAAAACAGGTGCCCCTAGTTTTACGCTGGTCACAAACCGTGGTGTGATTGACAAAACAATTTATGTGAGCAGAAACTAAATTACAAAGGCGTACTGCATGCTATAAAATGGAAAATAAATCTCTTTTACAGCGTGGAGCCACCGCGGTGGTATAGTGGTCAGACTAGTCCCGTTCCCAGAGCCTCGCACAGCCAATCAGTAGAGCCAGTGAATTTTCGCGAAAAAAAATGTAAGTACAGGGTAGACTTCAATACTATAATCACCCAACAGAAGTTTGTCTATTGCCATTGATTGCTGTCCGCTTGAGAAGGAGATTTCATGTTTGACCGGGCCACTCAGAATTCGGCAACATCGGCACGGCTCCTATGTGATTCGTGTGCAGGCAGTTAACACGTGTCGAAAAGTGATTCAGCCAATCAAGATACGTAAACGACCCAGCAGTGTTTTGAAACGTAACTTGTCTTGAAATATTTTCGCGAAATTTCACTACCCCTACCAATTAGAGAATGGGTACTCCGAATAACATCGTAGCAACGCAAAGGAAATATGATGCGTGGTACGTAAGAAACACCCGTAAACATATTCAAACGCTAATCGCGATGCACCCCAGAATTAATGCTGCAAATACAGAAGTGTTTGGTTTTTTATAGACGTCAACACGAATAACATCAAAGATTTCAAGAACTTCCCTAAATTAAGAAAGTGGCTTGGACTAACTTCAAAGTCAGCGAAATGAGGAAAAAAACCTCTTTACCGACTTTTCTGCAAGGTATATTACCAGCAGGAAGACTTCAAAGTAATTAACATTGGATTTCGCCAGAGAAGACTTTCATCACCTGTGCTTTTACAAGCAGACTGCGAGGGACCTCGTGGTCTCGGAAAAGAAAAAGTTAATGACCTTGGGGACTCGCGCATGTCTGGAAGAAGCTGAAAGTTCATCAGCACATTTGTTTATATCTTGGTTGAAAAATAAAATCAGAAATCCTTTTGAAGTGCTGAAGAGAGTGAAAGTGAAAATGTCATTATTTTTAATCAACGAAAATATTATAATGCAAAAATAGATTTTTCTCAATGTTTAGTACAGATTTACATAAATACAATGTACTGAACATAAACATCACGACACCCAGTACGCTAAAATGATTTAAATAATAAAAAAGGTTTTCATTAAAAACATTAAAAATAATGTAATTGCAAATAATTAGTCTTATTTATTTTGCATGACATATTCTTGGTACAGCTGGAGTTTGTGAAATTTTAAATAAATATATATATATATATATATANTTTATTTTGCATGACATATTCTTGGTACAGCTGGAGTTTGTGAAATTTTAAATAAATATATATATATATATATATATAAATTTAGGAGTACAAAAATTGGTGTAAAATTTAAAATATTGTCAAAGAAGTATTNTATATATATATATATATATATAAATTTAGGAGTACAAAAATTGGTGTAAAATTTAAAATATTGTCAAAGAAGTATTTTTATATTCCTCCGACAGCAATTTTTGCTCTAAACCAAGAGTAATTTTTTTTTAAACCGAGACAGCAACGAAAAAAAACATAATGTAAACACGACATGTTGAATGTGCAGCCATGTACTTGCGGTCGGCGAATGTCGGCTGCTCAGTCCACAACTCGCTACGTCGTGCAGAGCGAGGAGACAGAGGTAACACTGCACACTCGCTGTCGACACGATGGCGGTTCCGTTTATTGTCCTGCGGTCCTCATTTTGATATTCCACACTTCTCCGAAATCACTCCGCGTGATAAAACCACATAATTCTGTGTCGTGTTTCCGCTTTTAGTTGTCCTGCTCTGCCTTCTGGAATTGGATTTTCTTCCCCTGTCTGTTTTACAGTGTGACGTTCCAGAGTGTTTTTTATTGGCATTCTTAAATATTTTCAATCAGTAATCTCCAACAAGTTATAATATATTCCTAGCTTGTTTTCATTGCAGCTGTTGTCCATCACGTTTATTGTCAGTTTGTTGCCTTTTAGCTCGTTAGTTAACGTTATATTGAGTAGTTCTTTCTCTGTTTCTTAGCTTTCTGCCGTTCATTTTTTGAAATGTGTTTTGTTTTTTTGTTTCTTTGTTTGGTTCATCGGCTTATTTTCTGCAACAGATTTGAAAGCTTACATAAGGTTTGCAATACTATTGTTATCATAATTCCAAGATAATACCGACGAAGATTTCCCGCCGGGAATTGAGCCCAGGCCGCCAAGGTTCAAGTCTAGCAGTCTGACCACAACACCAACTCTGTCCCCCGCTCACCCTCGGAAACTACGCAAGAACGCACGCTAAAGTTACCTTTTCGTTCCAGTCAAAAGGAAGGGAATCCATGATTTTACGCAGCTGAGACATTTTCACTAATTTTCGCCAACAAAGCAAGTTTCTGGAGGTACGAAATTACTGAATATTTCTTTCGCATTTGTTCCGTCAGAGACAGTTATTAACATAAATGTTTTCTACCGTATCAAAACCTAGTCAATCGTATGTCAGGNGCATTTGTTCCGTCAGAGACAGTTATTAACATAAATGTTTTCTACCGTATCAAAACCTAGTCAATCGTATGTCAGGCTTAACCACAGAGTAGATAATTACACAGAGACGAAAATGTCCTGGTGGTTCCTTTGATGTGGGCGTGCCATTCTCTGATTGGCTGCCAGAGGCGCTGGAACTGGTCTCGTTTCTGTTTGGCTCTTGCGTGATCCTAAACACGTTCACTNCTCTGATTGGCTGCCAGAGGCGCTGGAACTGGTCTCGTTTCTGTTTGGCTCTTGCGTGATCCTAAACACGTTCACTATTGGCTGGGCTGCCAGCTGGCGAGTAGGTTGCCAGGCGCTGATTGGCGAACGGCGTTCCGACACGTTTCCGGCCAGTGACGCCAATTTTCTATCCCGCCTTCAATTTTTCTGACAAATATTCGTAATAAAAATTTATGACCAGACAAAAATTCAAAAATAGACATGACATGCAGGACTATTTAACGATTTTTTTTTNTCGTAATAAAAATTTATGACCAGACAAAAATTCAAAAATAGACATGACATGCAGGACTATTTAACGATTTTTTTTTCATTTGTGCGGTTTCAATTATACCTGTAGTTTCCACGTGGGAATTACATTATAAAGCAATAAGGTAATATTTTATTNTCGTAATAAAAATTTATGACCAGACAAAAATTCAAAAATAGACATGACATGCAGGACTATTTAACGATTTTTTTTTAATTTGTGCGGTTTCAATTATACCTGTAGTTTCCACGTGGGAATTACATTATAAAGCAATAAGGTAATATTTTATTNCATTTGTGCGGTTTCAATTATACCTGTAGTTTCCACGTGGGAATTACATTATAAAGCAATAAGGTAATATTTTATTACGGTTACAGATGTGAAACTAATCATGCAAGAAAAATAAGTTGGATTTCGAAATAACTGTTAAGATGAACCCTATGCCTTGACTAGCTTGGTTTTTAAATATCGACTCCGAAAATTAAGTTACGTAGGAAAATACGTAAATCCAAGATGGCAAGGATACTTCCCCATCAACTCCCCTGTTGTAAAATTAAAAGTTAAAGTCATTCTCAATAGTCGCCTTTTACAAATACCCGTGTATACAGTTTATTGTTGTTTTATTAGAGACAGTCGAGGACAGGATTCCTTTTATGACACCCAAATCACAAACGCATTAAAAAAAATCCCCCGCTGAAGTGCCAGACGTCTGATAACGGAGATGAAGCGGAGGAACGCGGGCATTAATGCACTGGCATCCTTCGTAAACACGCGCGAAGTTCCGCACCTAAAGCCACAGTTTGTTTGCGGTCGGCAGCCAATGCCATTCCGCCGGTCGCCGGCTTTACTGCCGTCCTCGGGATGGCAAGCAGGTCGTAAACTTGCGTGGCGACGCACTTGGCGAGAGGTACTTAACAACTAACGCTATCTGCCGACCACTTTCACCGCTACCCACAATTACAGCTAAGAGTATCGCCTGTTCACGGTAAACTGACCACTACTGAAAGCCTTGTTTAAGGTATGCTTGTGCCCACATTGTGTATTCTTCCACCATGCGTAAAAATAACTTTACTTTATTCATGCGTCGGTCAGTTGAAACCATGAAACAATAAAAAAAAATATAAATACTTTACAAGTTAGTTAATTCTTATACTTTATGGGCTAAAAAGACAGAAAGCTAAATAAATAATTTTATTATTCATGAATGTTTACCTAGCACGTTTAATTCAACGCAAATACCTGGGACTATTTTCTTTCCGTCGTTACCAACTTCACCGGCGTTTGTCAGTCAGTGTGCACTTTAAAATCAGACCAATCAGACCCAAGGCCGGTTCCCACAGCCAATCGGAGAACAGGTACGCACACATCAAACAAAAATCTCCACTCTATTTCGTCTCTGTGTGTTTATCTACTCTGCGCCCTAGTCATATAGTCCATTCACAATTACTTCCGACTTTACTGAAGCTCTGCTAGAGTTCTACTTCCATGATGTTCCTCCGCATCGTACAAACAAAAGCTATAACCGAGTCTAGAAAATTACGCCAATGGGCCAACGCACTGAATTCGTGCGCACTCAGTGTAGTAATATTTTGCGTGAGAAATATTTCTTACTAGGCATTACCAACACACCTATTTTCTCACTGTTTTATTCATATTTATTAAAAATGAAATATTATACATGATGCATAAATAAAATACAGCTAAAATGAATTTAATGAAAATTAGGATACTCTTTTGTAAACAGAAGTATAAAACGTTTGAGATACATGACATATTNCTAAAATGAATTTAATGAAAATTAGGATACTCTTTTGTAAACAGAAGTATAAAACGTTTGAGATACATGACATATTTAGGAAATATGTCAGATACGGGGCGATTTTTCAAATGTTAGATTCAAACGTGGGAATAAACCGCGAATATAAATAACATACCCATTAGTGATTGGGCCTATGCATACGCAGTTCTCTGTGGTTTCGTTGTATCGGTGAGATGAATTGCTATGTTCTGAGTACATGCTCGGGTAAATCTTACTATTGCGTACACACGTTGTCCTTGTAAGATGGCTGCCACAAGGATAAAAGTTTTGATACGAATAAAACAATTGATTGTCAAGCTGATTTAGAGATGCCGTTCAGTGAAAGTGAGACGATGTTAGTGATGAAAATAACAGCTGCCAAAAAAAAAATGGAGAACTGTCAGGAAGAATTAGACAGTACACAAGTTGTTGAAGAAACAGAAAGTAACTGCGATCACAATCATCACATTGGCGAAGAAGTGAAAGATAATGNAGTACACAAGTTGTTGAAGAAACAGAAAGTAACTGCGATCACAATCATCACATTGGCGAAGAAGTGAAAGATAATGCGATCTGTGCACATAAGGACAAGAGGTGATAGCATCTACTTATTTAACTGCCAAATGTAAAGAGACGATCTGTAGCAGGAAAACGGCTTCAGGAGTACTAGAACTTCCTTGTAACAGGCGAATGGATTTGGTGTCGGCGCGTGAAGTATCAAATGGTAAGCAGGTGCTTGCTCAGTACTCGGCGCACGCAGTAGGAACCAGTAACCAGAATTGAGCCGGGAGAAACTGTGTATACTGCGGTCACTCACGAGAGAGCGGCGAGACACCCATTACACATGTGCTGTGACGTCAACTGCATTGCTACGTTTAAGTGGCTGATGTGTGAATCAGCAAATTATTAGGTACAGCACAGAGAGAAACACAGCTTACCTTGCAACAGTTCAGTGCACGCCACTGGAAGCAGGGGCCGCGGTGGCTGAGCGGTTAGCCTGCTCGCCTCCCACCAAAGCGAAACGGGTTCAATCCCCGGCCGGGTCACTCCAGGATCTCCGCATGGGATGATCGTGCCGGAATATGCCGTTGGTAGGAGGGTTTTCTCGGGGATCTCCCGTTTCTCCCGCCCCCTTCATTCCGGCGCTGCTCCATACTCACCTCAGTCACCCTCATCGGCTCTCAAGACCTCGCTGTTAATAGCCGTCCAAACCTCTTCACTGACTCGTCGCTGGAGGCAGCTAATGTATCTTATGTTCCAAAGAAATCTGAGAACTTGATTATGATCTCTATCTTGCATTTTGATGATGCCTTTGATAAAGGTACANTTATGTTCCAAAGAAATCTGAGAACTTGATTATGATCTCTATCTTGCATTTTGATGATGCCTTTGATAAAGGTACAGGAAATCAGAAATAGCCTGAAGTTAACACATTTTACAATGAAACTACGTCTGCAATGGAGGTGGTTGATAAACTATTTGCTTATAATTTTGCAAGAAATTGTCTTTCGTCGATAGCCAATGGTCATTTTCTTTGTTTAACACACTCAAAATATGCGGCATAACATATTAAATCAAATTTCTGGGAAATGTGAATAATGTTAAGAGTCGGTTATATATATATATAAACATTACTCTCGATTATTGTAAGAAGAAAATTTTACTGGAAGCAATGTTATTACAAGAGTAATTTCAAGTTTTCTACATCAAAGTCTACAAAAACACCGACCACCATCTGAATACGAACAACATCAAAGGAAAACCGGAAGCGAATGTAAAATCGTATTTACTCAGTTGAAGACTCTCAAAGCAAGGAAAATGTTATGATTTTTAAATTGTGCTACAATATATCTCGGGCTGAAAATATTGAAAGCTGACAAGGTAATTAAAATTTTTATTTATATCCTAGNAATTGTGCTACAATATATCTCGGGCTGAAAATATTGAAAGCTGACAAGGTAATTAAAATTTTTATTTATATCCTAGCTATATGTTGTATACTTATTTATAATTTACTATCATGTCCATAACGAGAAAATATTGAATTAACACGAAACTCGGTAGTATTAAATTCATTTTCATAAATGTATTGAACGAATTTCATAATAGTTAATTTTATGTATGTACTTCTTTAATGGGAAAAAAACATTCAATTTTAATGAATAAAAAAGGCACGACATAAGTACTTAAACCTCTAAGAATACTTTCTAATAATAGAGTAGCAGTATAAAATACGTAGAATAACCTTTTGTAACCAGTAGTTATCCTGCGTCCTTTTGTGTTCTAACCTGCACTGCGCCTAATGGAGGATTAACAGGGACCGTCACACACATATCTATCTGATGGATGACTAGAACGTGGCTGGAGGGTAACGATCGCAGTAGACGACCTCGACTGACGTGGGGATGTTCACTGTGACGGAGCATACACNAACGTGGCTGGAGGGTAACGATCGCAGTAGACGACCTCGACTGACGTGGGGATGTTCACTGTGACGGAGCATACACGGCCCAAGTCACCGCTAACACCGCGCGAGCTGAAGATGCGTGGGAGGTCGCTACTGCTGCTCCGCAATGGACCACTGTACAGGCTCCGCGTGAGCTGAAGNGTGCCAGACGTCTGATAACGGAGATGAAGCGGAGGAACGCGGGCATTAATGCACTGGCATCCTTCGTAAACACGCGCGAAGTTCCGCACCTAAAGCCACAGTTTGTTTGCGGTCGGCAGTCAATGCCATTCCGCCGGTCGCCGGCTTTACTGCCGTCCTCGGGATGGCAAGCAGGTCGTAAACTTGCGTGGCGACGCACTTGGCGAGAGGTACTTAACAACTAACGCTATCTGCCGACCACTTTCACCGCTACCCACAATTACAGCTAAGAGTATCGCCTGTTCACGGTAAACTGACCACTTCTGAAAGCCTTGTTTGTGGTATGCTTGTGCGCACATTGCGTATTCTTCCACCATGCGTAAAAATAACTTTACTTTATTCATGCGTCGGTCAGTTAAAACCATGAAACAATAAAAAAAAATATAAATACTTTACAAGTTAGTTAATTCTTATACTTTATGGGCTAAAAAGACAGAAAGCGAAATAAATAATTTTATTATTCATGAATGTTTACCTAGCACGTTTAATTCAACGCCAATACCTGGGACTATTTTCTTTCCGTCGTTACCAACTTCACCGGCGTTTGTCAGTCAGTGTGCACTTTAAAATCAGACCAATCAGACCCAAGGCCGGTTCCCAGAGCCTCCCACAGCCAATCGGAGAACAGATACATCTCCACGCTATTTCGTCTCTGTATGTTTATCTACTCTGCGCCCTAGTCATATAGTCCATTCACAATTACTTCCGACTTTACTGAAGCTCTGCTAGAGTTCTACTTCCATGATGTTCCTCCGCATCGTACAAACAAAAGCTATAACCGAGTCTAGAAAATTACGCCAATGGGCCAACGCACTGAATTCGTGCGCACTCAGTGTAGTAATATTTTGCGTGAGAAATATTTCTTACTAGGCATTACCAACACACCTATTTTCTCACGGTTTTATTCATATTTATTAAAAATGAAATATTATACATGATGCATAAATAAAATACAGTTAAAATGAATTTAATGAAAATTAGGATACTCTTTTGTAAACAGAAGTATAAAACGTTTGAGATACATGACATATTTAGGAAATATGTCAGATACGGGGCGATTTTTCAAATGTTAGATTCAAACGTGGGAATAAACCGCGAATATAAATAACATACCCATTAGTGATTGGGCCTATGCATACGCAGTTCTCTGTGGTTTCGTTGTATCGGTGAGATGAATTGCTATGTTCTGAGTACATGCTCGGGTAAATCTTACTATTGCGTACACACGTTGTCCTTGTAAGATGGCTGCCACAAGGATAAAAGTTTTGATACGAATAAAACAATTGATTGTCAAGCTGATTTAGAGATGCCGTTCAGTGAAAGTGAGACGATGTTAGTGATGAAAATAACAGCTGCCAAAAAAAAAATGGAGAACTGTCAGGAAGAATTAGACAGTACACAAGTTGTTGAAGAAACAGAAAGTAACTGCGATCACAATCATCACATTGGCGAAGAAGTGAAAGATAATGCGATCTGTGCACATAAGGACAAGAGGTGATAGCATCTACTTATTTAACTGCCAAATGTAAAGAGACGATCTGTAGCAGGAAAACGGCTTCAGGAGTACTAGAACTTCCTTGTAACAGGCGAATGGATTTGGTGTCGACGCGTGAAGTTATGTTCCAAAGAAATCTGAGAACTTGATTATGATCTCTATCTTGCATTTTGATGATGCCTTTGATAAAGGTACAGGAAATCAGAAATAGCCTGAAGTTAACACATTTTACAATGAAACTACGTCTGCAATGGAGGTGGTTGATAAACTATTTGCTTATAATTTTGCAAGAAATTGTCTTTCGTCGATAGCCAATGGTCATTTTCTTTGTTTAACACACTCAAAATATGCGGCATAACATATTAAATCAAATTTCTGGGAAATGTGAATAATGTTAAGAGTCGGTTATATATATATATAAACATTACTCTCGATTATTGTAAGAAGAAAATTTTACTGGAAGCAATGTTATTACAAGAGTAATTTCAAGTTTTCTACATCAAAGTCTACAAAAACACCGACCACCATCTGAATACGAACAACATCAAAGGAAAACCGGAAGCGAATGTAAAATCGTATTTACTCAGTTGAAGACTCTCAAAGCAAGGAAAATGTTATGATTTTTAAATTGTGCTACAATATATCTCGGGCTGAAAATATTGAAAGCTGACAAGGTAATTAAAATTTTTATTTATATCCTAGCTATATGTTGTATACATATTTATAATTTACTACCATGTCCGTAACGAGAAAATATTGAATTAACACGAAATTCGGTAGTATTCAATAAATTTTCATAAATGTATTAAACGAATTTCATAATAGTTAATTTTATGTATGTACTTCTTTAATGGGAAGAAAATACTCAATTTTAATGAATAAAAACCGCACGACATAAGTATTAAAACCTCTAAGAATACTTTCTAATAATAGAGTAGCAGTATAAAATACGTAGAATAACATTTGGTAACCAGTAGTTATCCTGCGTCCTTTTGTGTTCTAACCTGCACTGCGCCTAATGGAGGATTAACAAGGACCATCACACACATATCTATCTGACGGATGACTAGTACGTGGCTGGAGGGTAACGATCGCAGTAGACGACCTCGACTGACGTGGGGATGTTCACTGTGACGGAGCATACACGGCCCAAGTCACCGCTAACACCGCGCGAGCTGAAGATGCGTGGGAGGTCGCTACTGCTGCTCCGCAATGGACCACTGTACAGGCTCCGCGTGAGCTGAAGCTGCGTGGGAGGTCGCTACTGCTGCTCCGCAATGGACCACTGTACAGGCTCCGCGTGAGCTGAAGCTGCGTGGGAGGTCGCTGCTGCTGCTCCGCAATGGACCACTGTACAGGCTCCGCGTGAGCTGAAGCTGCGTGGGAGGTCGCTGCTGCTGCTCCGCAATGGACCACTGTACAGGCTCCGCGTGAGCTGAAGCTGCGTGGGAGGTCGCTGCTGCTGCTCCGCAATGGACCACTGTACAGGCTTTTCGCGGTTACTTCCGCCCTCCCTGAGGCCCTGCTAATGTTCTACTTCCAGGATATCCCTCCGCCTCGAGCTAACAAAGCTGCAAGGAGTAGTCTTAGGAAAATCACGCTGAAGGGACACCGCGCCGCATTCGTGCGCACTCCGCGTAATAAAAGTTCGCATGTGAACTATTTCTTACTAGACGTTGCCAAGCCAACACACCTGTTTTATCACCGGTTTTATTCATATTAATAATGGATGGAATAACATTATTTATAGGCAGAATATAAGTACATGTTCAGTTTAACGAGAATTAAAGTATTTTCTACGTTAACATAATTGTATATTTAACGCTTGTTATACACGGCAAAGTTACACAGGAAACAACCACGCATAGGGTTATTTTTCAAAAGTTTGATTTGAAAAGTGCGAAGAAAGCGCGGATAAACTATACCGTGAGCGGCTGCAGTGGTGAGAGCTGGGGATGAAGGAGCGTGCAGCGATGGGATGAAGGAACTTGCAGCGTAGCAACTGTGCCATCGCCGCGAGCTGCTGAGACAGTAGTCTGGAATCACGGGAGCACACAATGGACCAGTCAGTCATCCTGGAAGGTTGGTGGGGTACAGTTCAGAATGAACTGCGGGGGAGTATGTACTAACCGTCACACATTCCTCGAGCTCTGGAAGCATAGAGTTGAGTCCCAGCTCACCCATATCACGTTGCTGATCGGAGACCATTCCACAAATAACTCCCAGTTCAATGGATAAATGGTGGTGAGCAATCTTTCCTCTACGCAGGAGATGACGTGTGTTGTTTGCGTGCAAACGGACCGCAATCTGAAGCAATGGACCAGGTTCTTCGTCCTTCCGTCCCTTCAGGCTTAGCAGTTACAAAACCTTTATTTTTGTTACTTGCCGAGAAAAATCCAACTTTCCAAACCGCCAGGAGGCGGTGACACACCTACTAAAAATATGTTACATGAGTGGTGTGTGAAGAATAACTACAATAAAATGTGTTTTGCAAAAATGCCATTATATTTTTGAATTGATGTATACTTGATATTTGACCAAAGGGGTCATTACAAAAATCTTCTAGTTTGAATACATTATACATACGGATTATAAAGCATCTGCAGTGCAGGACGTCACAGTGCATACGTTGAAAGGTTTATATATCTACAGGCCTAGGCCTAAAATGAACGTCACTGGACGAAAATTGCCCAGTCACAACTTACGCATACAGATAGCGCTAGGCCAATGGAATAGCTGAAAATTCGACAATGATAAGTTTGTCTTATACATTGAAACCCTGCCAGCTAAATGGGAAACATTTATAGTAAAAACAATAATTTGAAGCCAAAATTTTTATTATTGAAATTTTTCAGCAAATTAAATTTTATGTCTTCCTACTCAGCCATGAGGAGAAACAATTTTTTAAATTCACGATTGTTCTGACTTAAGCAGTTAATTCAATTAGACTAACCCAAAAATTAAATTTATTTAATGTTATTATATGGACAATTTTTAAAAATGTGTTTAGGAAAGATCTTTCTTTGCTTTCTATAATTTTAATGGCATACTATAATTAAGCATGTATACGGAATTTTACTTGTAATTTAGTGTAAAGACTGCTAAACTTAAGTCTTCTTGGACCTCCTCAAAGAAAAATCCTTTATACGCCAACAATTTATGCAGTCCACTGGTTTATATAGACGAGTCTACAGGAAAGGAAAATATTTATGATCACAATTTTTGTACTCTGGAGTTAATAAATATATCAACAAAGAAGTGAAATTATTTTAACCATTGTTTGTATGTCACTATATTTGAAATTTCTTGACATATTTACCTATCATAATCGTAAAAACGCGGAGCAGAACACTACACTGTAGGTTACTACTAAAACTCGAGTCCTGGACGTCTACAATTGTGTTTGAGAGTCGCAAGTTCGCTGTACATCGGTGTTCGGAGTCGCAAGTTGTCAGGGGAGTTGTGTAACGTATACAGGCAAAGTCAACAGACAAACATGCACACAGGAAGCAGAAGTGGTCCTTTTCATCGGAAAGTAGGCTAACAAAATTAGTTACTTATTTTATAGAATTAGCGATTCATTTGTTTTCAGCCGAGGATAAGAACATGGGTTAGTTTAAAATATTGTTTAATATTTGTTGAAAATAACTACAATAATATTAAATTATATTTTGAAAAATGTCAAGATTTGTTGTGAAACTGAATTTATGACTATTACTCTTTACTGCATAATGCTACGTGATAAAATGAACTCTTACTATTTTCAGCATTACAGATATTAAATATATAAGGCCTATTATTTTTGATCGTTCTATTGTCAGGTCAAGATGACGTATTCCTTCATCTTAAGCTGATGCTGGATGTGTTGCCACGCGACAAGGCAGGTCACGCGGCAATCTGCAAGCAAGTTAACTTCATCACCGTTAACATTCCGCAAACACGATGACGTCTGAAACATTACAACTGCAGGTATACAGGGGCCGGGCTGTGTTTGAGCGAAGCTCTGCGAGACACCACGACCGGCGCTGGGCGCACTCTACTGTCCAAAAGGACTGCTTTCAGCGCGCCGCGTCGTCTGAATACGGCACGAGAGCCAGGGACGCTCCCGAGGGTGTTAACCCGCTTTGTCTGTTGACTAGCCGCGACCCCCACCTGCCCCATTATACAGCCACTCGCGAGGCATTCAACTGCTCCGGAGAAAACACGTACATGTATGTGCAGAACCCCCCCCCCCCNCCATGTTACAATACCACAGCGCGATACTGCGGCCGCGGCACAATGAGGGCAATCCTCAGGACGCATCAAATGGAACAGGCTTGTTACCGCATGGAGGAGCGAATTAGAGCAAATTGTTATCCTGTAAATTACGCTCGTTCATTTAACAGGGCGTGAGACCATATAATGCTAACCACGATGATGTGAATTCACATGTTTCTAGAAGCAGTTACAGAAATTCCAATTAAGGGCACTCCCAGGCAGCAAATTTTTCCAACTATGTGAACTAATATTTTGCCAGGGTGATGCATTCCTGTCGAGATATTTCTTACGGTGCAATTATTTTGCTGGTTATTTTCTCTGCAAGATATCGTGATAAAATAATGTATCGCACTGGTAAAAATATTTGTTTATAAAGTTGGCAAAAGCTGTTATTTAGGATTGCCGTTTTTTCACTTTCTTAATACTGGCTTTCACAGATGTGCAGAATTAAGTTAACATATTTAGCGTTAATTTAGGTTCTCAAAACTCTTATCAACATTTATTTAGTTATAACTACCAGAATTTCAGATTTACACACCGTACTTCCAAACATTGTAAATACAAAAAAAAAAAAAAAAAAAAAAAAAAAAAAAAAAANCTAAGTTATTTACAAGATTCCCTACGAATAATGAACAACGCGAACAGATCGAGTTACTTGAAACGCAAGAGAATATCAGGAATGATTCTGGCACACCCGCATTTGGCTTCAACTAAACTAGTTACGCCTGCACCTTGCATCTTCGGAGACAGATATCAGACTAAGGCTGTTCTATATCATTAAAATTTAATATCAAAGTTTTTCCACGCAGTTAATCTGTATTTTCGTTATATCGATAATATAGAAATTATTTATAATATATAAATTATCAGTAATACCACAAATTATGGATCATATCGAAATTATCGATTATACCGAAAATATCGATAATACAGAAATTATCGATTATACAAAAAGTTTGAGATAATATCGAAAATATTGATAATTCCGAAATAATTGATAATACCGAAATCATTTAGATTATCGTTAATATCGTTATCTTCAGTATCAGTATCATTTATATTCCAGTATCGTTGAAAATATCAGTACGTTTTGACTAGTGATATTACTGAAAACATTTATGTGATTATATATAAATACTATGAACAATTGTAAACTACCAGCGATATCGGTATCACATAATGTAACACAACATTATACCGATACACTCCTAGCCCATATCACCAAAATTAATTGTGGTATCAATGGCGGTACAATTATATACAAATAAAGACATTTATAACATACACATCATTGGTGTTTTCGACAGTACTGGTGCCTCAGAGCAGACTGTTAAGGTTTGATAGTTCTTGAACGAGAGCGTAAACGATCGACGATGTAGCCATTCCAACAACGACTGACATAAGTTGCCGAAACGCGTTTCACTGCCTCGTGTATCTGCAATTAAACGTGACGCACGCAACTTCGTACTCGGAGCATACAGAGTGCAGTTCAAGCAGCGCCCACTCCGCCTGCGAGAACACACGAGACGCAACTGCACTGCACAGTGGACGTGTTACGTAGTCAGAAAACCAAATAAAGGAAGTGAAGAGTAATTAGTCATAAATTCAGTTTCACAGCAAATGTTGACATTTTTCAAAATATAATTAAATATTACTGTAGTTATTTTCAACAAAAATTAAACAATATTTTTAACCAACTCAAGTTCCTATCCTTGGCTGAAAAACAAATGAATCGCTAATTCTATACAATACGTAACTAATTTTGTTAGCCTACTTTCCGATGAAAAGGAACACTTCTGCTTCCTGTGTGCATGTTTGTCTGTTGACTTTGCCTGTATACGTTACACAACTCCCCTGACAACTTGCGATTCCGAGCACCGATGTACAGCGAACTTGCTACTCTCAAACACAATTGTAGACGTCCAGGACTCGAGTAGAAGTCATCGCAGTGAGAAGCGANGTGATTCCGAGCACCGATTTACAGCGAACTTGCTACTCTCAAACACAATTGTAGACGTCCAGGACTCGAGTAGAAGTCATCGCAGTGAGAAGCGATACACTTATAGTACACAGTAACGACACCCGATTTTTTTTAAGTTTTAGACCATGCTGTGTACTTATTTTCAAAATCGCTAAATTCCAAAGAAAAGTAGGTGAATTGTCAAAATTGGTAATTCAAAACGACAAGTCAGCATCAAATTCAGAAATTCACATATTCATCAGCCCACCATTTTTAAAAGATACCGCCATATAAAAATTACAGCTGAAAAAAAGTTGAAAAAAAAAAAAGATTTTAAGAACTACTCAGTCGATTTCAGTCAAATTTGTACTTTTATGAACACTGCCACACATCGTATTTTTAGAACTATCATGAAACTCAGTGGCTTAACAGAATTGATCCAAAATTTTACAGCATACTTCCACAATAATATTTGTCACTCGATGCAGGTTTCGTGAAAATTCGTCCAGTCACGCAGTTTTTAAAGTACATAATACTAACGTTTGGTAAGGGCCTACTACTTTGCTTACGAACAAAAATTTACTTTTCGCTTATAAAAATTTTAATGCCTGTACTGTTATGAACGAAACTTCACCAGGGCACTAATGACACAATACCTAGCCGGTGACAGTATATTTCATGAAACTGCATCCACACATTTAATGCAGAATCTATTTTGCCCCCAAAACACTTACCTAGAAGGTTAGTCGTGCGGAAGCCGGTACTTACTGTTTAATGTATCGGCTCATGCATATTAAATCTCTCGGGCAGACGTTATAACGTTGTTTTAGTGTATTCCCAACTCTCGAGCAATGTTTCACGTGCAGCATAAAATATTTTCATGGCGATGCTATTTCAGAACGAGTGACATACGTGCCGACGTACAGNGTTATGAACGAAACTTCACCAGGGCACTAATGACACAATACCTAGCCGGTGACAGTATATTTCATGAAACTGCATCTACACATTTAATGCAGAATCTATTTTGCCCCCAAAACACTTACCTAGAAGGTTAGTCGTGCGGAAGCCGGTACTTACTGTTTAATGTATCGGCTCATGCATATTAAATCTCTCGGGCAGACGTTATAACATTGCTTTAGTGTATTCCCAACTCTCGAGCAATGTTTCACGTGCAGCATAAAATATTTTCATGGCGATGCTATTTCAGAACGAGTGACATACGTGCCGACGTACAGCTCGTAAATTGCGAATCGCGTAAATAATAAATAACACACACATTTATTAAAGCCTTCATAATTGCAACACACATCGCAAATGTAACAAAACACACTCGTCAGAAGTTTCTTAAAGTTTATTCGAGGTTTAAAATGCATACCGACTTCGATTGCATGAAGCAGCACATTTTCCAGGTCGGCATATTATGTGAAATTTCAAGAATTTCTGGGGCAAGAAACTACGTTTTAACAGAGCAGAAAGAAATTACAAACAATGTCACTTCACTCAGAACATGTATAAACATATTTTATTCATTAAGTCAATAAATTCTTGATTTTAGGAGATACAAACCGACACGTTGGTTGGTCGTGAACCACTATTTGTTTACACACGAGCGCGGACCGCAAAAAAAACCAAAACAAAACAATTAACCAGCTAACTTGAACGTTGCATGAACCAGGCGATGATATAAAAGAGTTACAAACATATAAATGTCTTCCAACCATGACATATTTTATTCAAGTTATTTTTCATATCGATAATTATAGATATATCGAACAGCCTTACTTCAGACCCAGCGAAACATTTGTAACATCTGCACTCTTTACTACAATACAAGGAATGCGTAAAGTTGCATATGCGTACATGGGATGGCGTATGGTCTAACGTGACCAGCTGAAGACTGCTCCCCTCAACTAAGAATGACGCCTGTCACATCCCTGTAACGAGGCTGTAGCGCCAATGCCATTTAAAAAATGTCAGCCACAGAGTACTACCGTCTGGTAGCTGCGAAATTTAAATAGGAAATCCCATGTTAAGTAAATTTTGCCTCAGTGCGTTAATTTCAAAGAAAGGCGTTTCAAACCAAATGTATCCTTCACGAATTTATTTAGGAGAAGTTCCTAACAGCAGAGATATTTTCATAACCTGTCTGCAAAGATTTTTTTAAATTTATGTTTTACAAAAATAGTACATTCTACTTAGGTACATTGAAAATATACACTCGTAGGGATCTTCTCAACAAAATTATTAAGGAATACATTTTGTTTGAAACGCCTGTCTTTAAAATTAACGCACTGAGGCGAAATTTCCTAAACATGGGATTTTTTATTTAAATTTCGCAGCTGCGAGCCGGTAGGCAGTGCCCTTAAAAATGCAGAGGTTCAAAACAGCTGCTTATTCCGCGAACAACAATCTCACACGCCAGCAACACGGCGTCACTGGCCAGCAACATGGCGTCACGTGTAGGAACGCCGTTCGCCAAGCTGGTCCTGGTAACGTACTCGCCAGTCAATACGGCAACTTTCGCATCACTAAATAGCCATTCAGAAACAAGGCCCCTTCCAAAGACTCGCGCAGCCGATCAGCGGGCGGTGCCCGTCAAAAGAACCGCCACGCCATTTCGCCTCTATGTGTTTATCTACTCTGTGTCCCAGCTACGTGTGCACCACGTCTGACTAGCGGCAGTCGTAATGCCTCATATGATATGTGAAATTTTCCATATTCATCTCTCAAGTACAGTTTACCAAAGTGTTCCTATTTTGAACGCTGCTATTCAAGGAGAAATACCAGGCAGTGCCTTTGTCACAACCATAGACTAAATATTGGGGTTTACCAACTTTCTTCTTCTGTATTTATGAGTCACCCACCGCCAATATAACCGTCAAAATCACGTGGTCAGAAAGAAATCAAAATATTAATTTTCGTTTCGTTCTGTACATAACTATATTCTACTTACATTGAATTTCTGTTGGAAAATGTGTAAAAATATTTCAAAGCAATAATTTACAAAAACAGGGGCATTAATTACAGTAAAAATGACGTATATCGATAGCTCTGCTGCAAAAAAATAAAACATTTCAATATAGCGACACGACAAGGAGAATGGTTACTGAGCATATAACATACGCACTCTTGTGGCGGTTGTCACAAACACGTAACGTGACATACTAATCATCACCAGAAGATAACGCTGGTCGGCGGGTTTTCTCGGGGATCTCCGGCGCTGCTCCATTCTCACCTCATTTCACCCTCATCGGCTCTCAAGACCTCGTCACGAGCCACCCAAATATCTCAACTCAATCACCTACAAGGAATGCACACCGTCGACAGGCGATTTTCTTGTAGAAATATACAACTTTCTGAAGTGAAGAACCAGGGATTCGGAGACCTGCGAAGAGAGTTTGGGGCAACGAAAAGGAGATAAAAGTTATGTACATCTAATTGTTTTTAATGTAAATTTTATGTCAAGAGTTTTAAATAATATTTTATTATTAGGGTTTTTTACTTGGGATTATTGTGATATGTGTATTCCTTTTTGGAAGAATTTGTAGAGATAATTTATTCTTGTATGGTCGTATATAAATTGTATAACTCAGTACATTACGAGAATTTTCAAATATAGAAATTGATCACGGTTATCCTTCACACTTCACACACTTGACATCTTTTTAGTTGTTGTTTCACCACGTCTTGGTGGTACTGAATTTTAGAATTTTCTCCGCCGAAAGGCATTAAGTAAGAAGAAAAAAAAATTGGTTACTGCTAAACCTGAAGGGACGGATGGACGAAGTATCTTATGCATGCTTCGGATTATGACCCGTTACACTCTATTCCGTTTATCTCCTCGGTCGCATCGCAGTTTACCAGAAAACCGTCCGGAAAAACAAAACTGCCACGTGGTTTAGCTTGACGCATCTCCTGGAAGGATGACGCCAAAAAGAAGTATTTCAATGAAGCAGCAGTGTGCTCATAAGTGCGCACCGATGAATGTTACAGGGTCGGACCAACCGCACAAGGAAATTGCCAGCTGTGCAACAAAAACAGATTTCTGAGTATCAGCAATATTTTAATAATGTCAATATAAATATCCGAATCACATGGCCAGAGACGTGCGAAATTCGCGTTATCATTCAGTGAGGCGTGCCAGGCATTTCTCCGGCCAATGTTTGAAGTCAGTCAAACGTACAGTAACTTGCAGTTCAGTCAGTCCTTGAATAATAACGCAAATTTAGCATATTACCATTTCGACTAGACGTAATACTACGCACGTCACCGAAATTCTACAAATTTACTTGGAGTTCGACGTAATAAAACGGCGTCCAAATTCCTTACCCCTTTAATGCTACAGACGTCATTACTAGAGACCTGAAAAATTCGCGAGTTCAATGACCTGCAGGCTAGAGTTTACAGTCTTATGTACAAATATGCCGATATCAACTGCACGTTGGTTGTCTGCTGTCACAGAGGGAGACGACGATTGAGCCAGCGTTCTCCAGGAGGCGTCAAACAACGTGTGGACCAATGGCTGTAGCCATATAAACACACGTGTTTTGAATTATAGCTTGTCCCAAAATAAATCCGCGAATTATTCAGGTCTCTAGTCATTACGCCTGTAGCATTAAAGGGGTAAGTAATTTGGACGTCTGGATTTGACTGATCTGCGGAATTTGCTGTAACATTACAATATTCGCACACTTTGAAGACAAGTGCGAGGAAATAACACTTCGCCAGCAGCTTTCGTAAGTTTCCATGAAACATAATATTAGGTCAGCAACACTCAAAGTGTAAATAACTCATACATGAACAGGATGGACTGTGTATTCTTCACAGTATGAAGGAACATTTGGTCGGGACACTGTCAACTCTGCATTGCATAGGCAGCGAGCCTGCTAGTAGTGAACGCTGTACAGTATAGCACGTGAATCCTGCGTTGTGTGAACCAACAGGAGGCCCGCGAATGAGAATACATAGGCCAACATAACTGATGGTAGTGCAGTCGTGAATACAAGCGACACACTTCTAGCTTACTTTGTTATTGTCAGTAAATTCAGAGAGGAAACTGAAGAGCAGGGCATTCACTTGGAAGCAAGAAATATAATGGAAAACAAACAACTATACAGGATGTGGAGTGATTTCGGCACCAAAATTGGTAGAAGACTGGAGGATTTCGACAAATGGAATCGGCGAAATTCTGATGACCTATAAAAGGGTACTCAGCTAAAGCCTTTAACAAGTGTAAGTCGGAGTGCTCTTGATTGGCGAGGAGGACAGGTTTTTAAAGAGAAAACCGGTATAATACCGAGTTACGGCACAAAGAAAAGAGAATGGCCCGAAGAGACCAAGAGGAGAAAGCGCCGTGCACTGCCTTACTCATCAGAGTACAGTTGCAGTGCGGGAGGATGGAGGGTGTGGTGGCCTTCGGGCCTTGAAAACCTGTCAGTAAATCTGCACCGCACTGCTAAGTAAGTGTTAACGACTGAAGCGACTGACTGCGCGCCAGTTGAGAGACGATATACGCTGGTCCGCGTCGCTCGTAGCCTTCCATAGATGTTTGCTTCACTCACACTCCCATCCCCTTCGCTAGGCGACCGCCTTAAGCACGTACAGTGTTATAGTCCATTACTTTCAACTTTCCTGAAGCCATGCTAATATTCTACTTCTAGGTCATTCCTTCGCCTCATGCAAACAAAGATTAACCAAGTATAGAAAATTGCACCAAAGGGACAATCCACCGCGATTGCCCGCACTCAGCTTCATGGTCATCTGAATGAGGATTATTTATTACTACTATTTATTTTTAACACACCTATATTCTCTATGTTTTACGCATATTAATTGTAAATTGAAAATTGAAATTGATAAATAAAAAGTGAGTATAAGTTTCAATTTAACCAAAAATTAAAAACAGACGTATAAAACGCTTGTGTTACACGACGTAGGAAACAACCAACCCGTATTACACGACGTGGTTCTTCAAATGCTTAATTAAGAGAGAATGGGAACACCACGAGTGGAGTGTCTTTCCGCGCGCACTCTTCGTCCCGGCACACTCCACGAGCAAGTAGCTGGGCGGTGGTGTTGTCATCACTCCGGGCTATTCTGTGCCGGGCGAGGGAGGTCTGCTGTAATATTCGCAAACCTAGAGCCCTTCCGCCCTTCCCTTGCCCTGAAGGGCTGCGGCTGTCGTATGTCTCGGGAGGCAGACTAAGCGAGCGCTCCGGCAACAAGAATAGTTGTCTATATTATATTCCCGGTTTCTTCACACTTTTTGAATAAAACCTTTGAAAAATCAACCCATGTGTGATGTGTTTGATTATTTCCTTACATATGTCATGAATCACAAGCGTTTCACACTCATATTTACTTAACAAGTATCTTATTTTTAGTTAATNATTTCCTTACATATGTCATGAATCACAAGCGTTTCACACTCATATTTACTTAACAAGTATCTTATTTTTAGTTAATTTGAAATTTTTATTTATATTTTATGCACAAATTATAATATTTCATTTATAATTAACATTAACAAACAACAGTAAGAAAATGCCTGGTAAGAAATAGTTCTTATGCAAAATATTATTACAATAAGTGTGCACGAATGCGCTGTCCATCTGGCGTAATTTTCCAGATTTGGTTAAGCTGTGTTTACACGAAGCGGAGGGATATCTCGGAAGCAGAACCTTAGCAGGGCTTCAGGAATATTGGAAGTAACCTAGAATGGACAATGTACAGAAGTTGAATGGAGTGGCGGTTCCTTTCACTGCAGATTGACCTTGCAAGGCGCTGGTACGGGTTTAGCAACGAATTGGCTGCTGCAAACCCCGGAAGGTTCCATGTTGGCTCGGTCATTGACTGGCAAGTTAGTTGCCGTGCCCTGATTGGCGAACGGCGTTCCGACATGTTGCAGGCCAGTGACGCCATGTTGCTGGCGCGTGCGGCTCGAGTTCGCGGGATAAGTGAACTTACAGTATAAATTCCTCGAATATTTTGTGAGCGGGCGGAGCAGTGTTTAAAATGATGGAGGTGGGGCGGGGACCCCCCCCCCCTTTTTCTNCCCCTTTTTCTGGATTTCCCTCCAACTTCATTCCTGTGTACACTCCCAATCAGGGAACGTAAATTTCCTCCCTTTTGAATATACGTTTAGTATCGTAACATTTACTTATATTTTCTGCTTTAAGGTCCATTTTGCAGTGTGCCGGAACTGTACCAGCTACTAGTGACACCAACGTCAGTTATTTAATCCAGCTGCCATCGCTTTTATCACTGAATAGTGTAACCAACAATAAACATTAATGTCCTTTTTTTATTATGATATTCGTGGTATGTAAAAAATAAAATAAAATATATAACTTTGACTTTGAAAAATATTATATTTACACATTTTACAATAAGTTTTTTGTTTAAGATTTAAATAAGGAAAATTACAGATTTGTTGTTTTCGGACATGTATGTTGATATTATTTTATAGATAATACGATTTTGTAACTACTTTGTGAAATAGATAGTACCTGTTAAGTTGTAAAATAGGACAAGAAATTAAAAATACCATTTCAAGTGGCACAGTAATTACTCTGGGCGTTAGTAACAATAGCAACGGTACATAATTTATAACAATATAATATATACTGATTATGTCATAAATATTTTAAAAAAGTGTATGTCACGATAAAATTCTCCCACTTTCTCCCTCCACCAAAATTTGTATTAAGGGGAGAGATAAAAATTATTGCGGAATTATCAGTTTTTGAGCCATAAAATGTATATTCAGCACTCGTTATTGAAATTTCTTCTTAGAAAAGACATGGGATATTACACTACTATATATACTGTTCACAGTAAACTGACCACTTTCGAAAGCCCTGCTTAAGATCTTCTTCTATGTGTACTGTGCATTATTCCACCATACGTACAGTTCACGTGGCCGTAGTCGTTATAATATTATTCATGCTTCGGTCAAGAGAGACAGTGAAATTATTATAAAAGTAGATATATTTGACGAATTAGTTTGCTAGTTATTACACTTACACGCATCAAGAAAACAGAAAGCAAAATGAATAATTTCGGTATTTACAACAATTTTAATTCAACGTGAAGACATGAAACTACTTTCTCTTATTTGTTGCCAACTTTAATGGGCGAATGGTAGTTAGCGTGCCCGTTAAAATGAATGCAGGCAATGACAGTGACATTTTTCAAAGGTTGATTTCAAAAGTGTTCACTTTACCGTGAACCAATTGTTCGCAAATTTTCCATATAGCTGTGTACTTATCACGAGAAAGTGCGAATGGTAATTTCCCCCCTCCCCCATAACTCCATGATAAAATTTATATATTGGCTCAAGAAAGTGTCAAATGCGTACGAAAGTGCCAAACTTGTATAGTGACGACGCTAAACATTCCTAAATTTGAAGCAGATACGTCATATTATTTCCATACTATGTATATGCTAAATACGTCCATTAAAATTGAGGAAGATGACCAGAATTGCTTTAACAATGTGTTCAGATTATTGAATAATTGAAATATCAGCGCTGCACCTATATTTGTTTATCATGTGGAATAAATAAGTATTCCTACAGCCGAACGGTATGCAGATCCAGCAGAACACGTTTTGTTAAAAAACCGTCCAACGTGTCTGAGTGAGGTCTGCCTACGAATAGCATTTAAGAAACGTTACGCGTCTGTATAAGTTTTTCAGTTACTCCATTTCTCTCTAAAGAATGTTTTTGTGACATAGAAAATGTCTCTAACGGGTGTTTTCACGGTCATTTTTAGGTATGAACATTCCGGTACAAAACATTAAAAAACGAATAGGGACGTGCATCAAAGCTTTATTATTATTATTACGTCATAAAATGGTAGGGTCTCCTCTGAAAGTCTCGTAGAGGCGCGTTATCGACGGCAAGACTGCACGCCGGTTCTGTGCTTTGCACGTAGAGGCGACGAGAGAGTTGAATCGCATGTCTCGGTCGCCCCTAGCGCTCCCACGCTTTTAGACCTCACACGTGCAAAATTCCTTCAACCCGGCGGCCGCCTTAAATTAAACCAATAAACGTGAAGGAGGAAAAGAGAACACACTTCAAACGAGGTACGAATAAAACTCTCAATACAACACGCACGTTATATATGCTATCCCGACCCCTCCGACGTAAAAGTAACGTCTTTTCACACTGCTGTATCTCGTAATATACTGGTTAAAGTGGCGTGGAGTGGAGAGATTTGAGCTGCTCTTAACATCGGCGTGCTGAGAACCAACGAAGGCGAAGTGAGGTGAGCACGGAACAATGCCGGAATGATGGTGGGGAGGGGGGAGAGATCCCCGAGAAAACCCGCCGACCAGCGGCATCGTTCGGCACGATTCCCATATGCGAAAATCCGAGAGAGACACAGCCGTAAATCGAGCTTGGTTCACCTAGGTGAGAGGCGAGTAGTCTGACCACTACACCACCGCGGCCCCTACTGGTTGGAAACAATTATAGGGACCTTCACTATATTTCGCTCCAGTCTTTTCAACAATAAAATTATAATGTCACCGCGTTAAGTGCCATAGGTAGACGCAGCACGACGGAAACACAGCACGCGAGTTGAGCGCCTTGCACGTAGGAGTGAAGGAGCACTAGGCGCGTGTGTCAGAGTCGCCCTTATCGCTCGCTTGCTTGTGAGCCTCGAACGCGCTAAGAAGCTCCAAGCAGGCGGTGCGAACACTGGAGCGGTGACAAACCAGCTGGGGCGTCGATAATCCACGGGCAGGTGCTATAAGAGGCCAGACTTGGGTGCGGAGCGACAAGAACCTGCGGTTCGGCCGGCGCCAATTCCGCTTCATGAATATTCTCGTTCTCCTCGGGCTCCTCCCCGGGGATTACACCGCACGAGCAGCAGATAAGCTTTCCGGAAGAGGAAGTGAAACTTGGTAGGCGAGGGTCAACGCGGACGTAGGCGCTGGGCGGAGATCGATAACTAGGGCCGCTCCATTTTCTCGAAAAGTGAGTGGGTCAAGAGATTTGGGCTACTCTTAACAATGAGATCTCGAGAGCCGACGAGGGTGAAGTGAGGTGATTATGGAGTAGAACCGGAATGAAAGGGGCGGGGGGAAACTGGAGAACCCCAAGAAAACCCGCCGACCAGCTGCATCGTTCGGCAAGATTACCACTTGCGAAAATTCTGAGTGAACTGGCAGAGGATTGAACCTGGTTCGCCTCAGTGGCAGGCGAGCAGTATAACCGTTCAGCCACCGTGGCCCCCAATTTTCTCGAAAAGAAATACTGTAAAGTTGTTTTTCAATACACCAAGGCCACGATCTCCCATTTATACAGCTTTTGCGAGACATAAATGTTTTAAACACATACAGGTGCCGATATTGTAAAATCGCTCAGGGCCATTTTGTTCTATCAACTCGAAGCTGTGGAATATTTACTAATCATTAAGTAAACAAGAATTTGTTTGATTAATCAAATAAAATCATACCGTTTTTTTTCGGTGTTGAAAAAATTAGACTACACAATAAAAACAATTTGTAACAAAATGGATACCGCGATTTATAATATCGGCTCCCGTTTGGGTTAAAAAAAAATTATTCTCGCAAAAGCTGTAGAAATGAGAGATCGTGGTGTTCAACTCAGATCCACTTCCGACATTGGATGGTTTCAACTCATGCACGCTTTAGGTGCTTGCGCTCGCAAATCACAGACGTTCAGTACCGGGGTTATTTAATTCTCATTGAGTCAGTCAAATACCACACTCTCTTCGAATAAGACGGCACGTGGCTAGTAACGGAAGGAAAACTGCAGGTGTGAAACTCCCGTGGAATTCATTTCGCGGAAATCGGGTGGCCATACCTGTCGATAATCAAATGTAGGAGCAGAACTGTCTTTCCCAGCAAGTCTCAAGAATTGTAGGAGTGAGATATAGGTTAGGGGCGCCTGTTTTTCGCGAAAATATTTCAGGACAAGTTGTGCTCCAATGCACTTTAGTTCAGAACCACTTTCGTGATGGGATCATTTGCTCGCCCGCCAATCACGGACGGTCAGTATAGAAGAAACTTAATTCTGATTGGCTCATGCAAATATAGCAGACTGTCTTCAAGCAAAGACAGGAGGCCAATGACCAAAGGAAAGATGCAAGAGTGCACGCCAGAGTGTAAATAGTATCGCGAAAAACAGGTGGGGCCCTAGATACAGTATGTTCACGGTAAAATGAGCACTTTTGAGCTCCTAGTTCCTTTTTTCCTATCAATTATGTTATCCTTCCACCAATTTTAAAAAATAAATATTGCTATGTAAGTAATAAGGAGAGTGGATGTATTTCACCGGACTCGAAAGTCAACGTCTAAGGCTGCAATAAAATATATTTATTGACTATTATTCCAAATAATAGGGCTTCAAAAAGTGCTCGCTTTACCATGAATAGCGTATAATAAGGACTGGATGGAACAGCGGCGGAATATAGATTAGTGGGAATACGGCAATACCTGAAAAACCCCATTTTCAGCAAGATAGTGTCTACCACACGACGATGGAAATTTCCAGAGCCACGGTGTTCTGGGACTGACTTAAAGACTTATAAGGGAGATGGTCTCTAAAAAAAGGCATTATTTTTATACTTGTACGAAACACAGTTCACGTGTACAAATTACTTGTAACTACTCTTTCTTGGCATGAAAAAATTGTAGATCGAGTGGTTTCTACATCGTGGCGTGTCACAGTAACAATTCTAGTGTTTTCGGATGCACAAATAAAATAAAATAAATATTTTACAGAATTTAACAAGGGTGGCTGAAAGGTTATGCCTTAATTAATTTTAAAGTATGCTTATAAAAACGTATTTTACAAAAAATCATAGACTACCACAAATCCAATCGGCTCTCAAGACCTCGCTGTTAAGAGCCGCCCAAACTTCTTCAATCACGCCACAAATAAAAAACGTGCAAAAATTTCCTTATTTTTAGCAATTTCTAAAAATTGCTGAAATATTTCATAGTACGATTATAAAGAGGTCTTGAAGTAACACGCGGTATCTTATTTCAATGCGAATGATCCCATTTCGTAAGTGAGTTAGTTTTTAATGTTTGTACATCTGAAAAACACTAAAATTGTGATTTTCACAGGCTATTGTGTGAAAGACAATAGCGTCAAAAGGTTTTTTTCGCGCGAAGAAATAGTACTCTAAAGTGAGGCCACCTGTTTTTAGCGAGAATATTTATGTGGAGGCTATAGACTTCAATAGCCTATGTGCACGCTTGAAGTCTTCAATTGACTATTGGTTGCTTGTCTTTGTGTGAAGACACTATGTTACATGAGTGAGCCAATACGAATTCTGTTTCTCCAATACTGCCCGTCCGTGATTCGCAGGCAGACATATGATACGCGGAACAATTCAGATAGTCCAATCGCGAAAGTGGTTCTGAACTAAAGTGCGTTGCAATACAACTTGTCCTGAAATCTTTTCGCGAAAACAAGATGCCCCTACTCGAAAGTAATGTCTACAAGTTGAACAACATTTCGTACAAATATAAAGCAGCTCCTCCCTTAAACGCTTGAAGTCTGGTTTTTAACCACCCATTGAATAGCTCTTTCAGGCATACATAAAAATTTAATTTTAAGAGTTCCAACGAACAATTTTTTTTCCAGAACTGTACTAGTATCAGTACAACCAACCATAAACGAAATGATGTTGCGTTTCTTCACAACTAAATCTGTGAGATTTCCATGAACTCCATAAAAAATTTCATCATGCAAGATAATANGATGTTGCGTTTCTTCACAACTAAATCTGTGAGATTTCCATGAACTCCATAAAAAATTTCATCATGCAAGATAATATTGATAAAAATATATTTTATAATTGGGAAAGAATAACACTGATAAACCACGCCGCGACGTTTATAAATTGACTTGTTTAAGAGATATTTGAAGGTCTCGTTGTGCACCAGTTTCCACGTTTACGTTTCGCCATTTCTCTCCAGCAGTTGTTGAGATATTTGGGAGGGCTCTTAATACCGAGGTCTTGAGAGCCGAAGAGTGTGAAATGAGGTGATAATGGAGCAGCGCTGGAATGCAACGGCGGGGAAAACTAGAGATCCCCGAGAAAACCCGCCGATCAGCGGCATTGTCCGGCACGATTACAACTTGTGACCCAGCCGGGGACTGAACCAGGTTTTCCTTGGTGGGAGGCAAGCGGTCTAACCGCTCAGCCACCGCGGCTCCTGGCCCAATTAAAGGGGGGAGCTACTATGAGGGGGCAGGGATTTTTTTTAGATCACTCTGGCCAATTGATTTGTTGCACTATTAGTATCTTAAAAAAATATGAATTTAAATAATGGTATAGTAGAGATTTTATTCAGTCACAAACTCACACATATCCAAGGTACAAATGTACGATGAACATGTACAATGCATGCCGGTCATAGCGGCGAGCGGACTAGTCCATTATACTGCGTGTGCGGGTGTAATCATCTAACGATAGCCGTTACGTTCAAATATAGTGTTTACAAGAACACACACAGTTTTAACGCTGCGTATCATGGTCAATATTTAAAAAATAAAACTGCAATTGAACTTTTACATTTCGTATCATTACAGACTCTATCACTTGGCGTTACAACTTAGTAGCAAAGTAGACGGCATACAAGTATTTGTTAGTTTCGCGTGTGTCATTGGACCTCTGCCCCTCCGTCACGCCCTGCAAGACTCGCAACCAATAGTGGACAGCACTCTGGAAGCTACATTCCACGTGGAGCAGGGGATTAGGTCCTGCCTTCGGCGGCAGCCAATCAACAAGCGACCTTTGCTCCAGTATGTAGAGAACTGTCGAGTCTAGCTGGGCAACATTTTATAACGCGAAATGGTAGGGTCACTGACACGCACTACCCTAAGTATATTTATTGATATTAATTATTAAGAATGCACTACGGTACGTTTCAAGAGTTATATAATTTTATCCAGTGTAATAAACAGCTCTAAAGAGGAGGGGGAAACAAGACCATTTAGCCTCCCCATTCCTTCAATGGACTTATCACTAGCGGCAGTGATATTTCGCGAATAGATTTCGAGACAAGATACAGTCCAAAGCACTGTAGGGTCGTCCAGCTTATTTTATTGGCTAGAAAATGTTCTGGCCCGTGTTAACCGTTTGCGCACGAATCACGAAGGTTCAGTGTCGGAGTTACTTANTATTAATTATTAAGAATGTACTACAGTACGTTTCAAGGGTTATATAATTTTATCCAGTGTAATAAACAGCTCTAAAGAGGAGGGGGAAACAAGCCCATTTAGCCTCCCCATTCCTTCAATGGACTTATCACTAGGGGCAGTGATATTTCGCGAATAGATTTCGAGACAAGATACAGTCCAAAGCACTGTAGGGTCTTCCAGCTTCTTTGATTGGCTAGAAAATGTTCTGGCCCGTGTTAACCGTTTGCGCAAGAATCACGGAGGTTCAATGTCGGAGTTACTTAGTTNCAGCTGAGGTGTGTGTATATAGTATTGAAGTCTACCGTGTGCTCCGATTTTTACGCGAAAAGTCACTGGCCCGGCTTATCACGAAGCACGGAATGCCCAAACGTGCCAGGCAGGGCATGTCTTCTAGTCAGCCAGGATGTGCGTTACACTCCTGTTAGTGACGTAACAGCTACTCTTGCATTGCATCTGGCTCTGGGAGGAACAACGCACACATTACTCGTGTTGCTAGTTTCCTGCGAGGGTAGAGTCTGACATTCTGCAAGCTCGTGAGCTCAGCATCATCAGGCGGCAAGAACGGACCGATACCGCACTACCGGTGGCGTCTCGTGAACGTCAACGGGAAACAAGACTTTAAGAGGACTACGCAACTGTGCGTTCAAGGTCGAGAAGCGAGGGAGCGATAAGGGCGACACTAACACGGACCGCTGGCGCCTCATCGCTCCTACGTGCGAGGCGTGCAGTGTTTCCGTCGTGACGCCGTGCTGAGGGAATGAGATCTGTAACGGTGGCACTTTATTAAACGCGATGGAAGTCCACAGATTAAACTATAGTCCGTTGACGGTTTATTCGGATGTTTTGAAACGAACCTTTGAAAAATCACTCTAGGATTAACATGTCAACCTGTATTTTAAATAACTTGTGTAACGCAAATATATAACACTGTGATTAAATTTAAAGTATTATATTCTTGAGTAAATGAAACTTTAACTTAGTATATTCTTTAACTTGTAATACTTATTTCGTATTAAATACGAATTACAAACAGTGAGATATGCGATGTGTCGGCAACAGGTGGTAAGAAATAGTTCAATTTTAGCATATTTAATACTTATTACAGCAGAATTAATGATTTTTGAATTTTTAATATACAACTGAAACGAGATTTTATTTTTTGAATACTTATTATAATATATTTATATGCGATGGCGAGGCGGTTACAAATCCGAAGTTGGCAGAAGTGGCGACTGGTGACATGAAATGGCGACGGCATGTTGCTCATAGAAAAAAAGAGACTGAACGAAGCGTTAATTTTTCTTCTTGTGAAAAATACTGAAACGTACTACATCAAGTTTGTACACGTCGTGATTTTTAAAACTACTCAGGCAAGTTACGATGTTGTGATACATCTGTTTTTCTAAGGCAGGAATAAATATACTGTAACGTGCGTCGTGATCTCTGTATGTGTGAAAGAGTATTGTTGTCTTTGCGTTGGACCAGCGTCTATGTGATTGCAAATATTGGACGCGCGAAAGTTATCTTAAACTGTTTTTTCGACGAAATTAATTTTTTGAAAGTCACGTCTGTTTGTTACAACGTAACTTTGCCCTAGGTGTTTGAAACGCAATTGTGTAATGTGATTAAGTTTGTTTAATTTTAATGTTTGCACAATCCCAACCAAATACTAAGCGCAGCCAGATAAATTTAAATAAATAAGTAAAAAGACCCAGCAAACAGTAAGTGCCAGTGCATAGAAATATGAGCGCAATAAATGTCACGGCAGGCATATTTGTGTGCATGATCACGACTATTTTTTAAGTTTGTCGCTGCTACGTACAAAATATAAGCGACAAGAGTTGTGTGCTGGAATTTACTGTGTCTTTTCGTTGGACTGGTTGTTCCTTTGTTTTAATATTTATTCCAACTTATGCCGTCCTTTTATAGTAATAATCCAACATATATAAATAACAAGGGGTTAAATACTACAGTTATTTCACCCGCAGTTGTAACAAGGTTAAACACAGTCGCGGCAAAATATTAACGTGAATTACGTGTAATGTGCTATGTCGTTTATAACAAAAATGTTTACAATGTAAAATAATACCGCAAGAACTATCGCCAATACAGACATTGTTAAAAAGTCATAAAATTGACCTAAATATGGTTATAGGTAGGGTCAGTGATTTTTCGCGTGCGTAAAAGTCGGAGCACACAGTAGACTTCAATACTATATACACACCTCAGCTGTTGTTATACCTCCATTGGCTGCTGGTGCCGTGTCCGTCTTTGCCCAAGCCACTCAGGACTAAGTAACTCCGACACTGAACCTTCGTGATTCGTGCGCAAACTCTTAGCACGGACCAGATTATTTTTAAGCCAGTTAAAAGAAGCTGGACGACCCTACAGTACTTTGGACTGTATCTTGTCTCGAAATCTTTTCGCAAAATATCAGGCCTATAACTTATAGGCCTACATTGTGAACATTCGTACGAAATGGTATTGGAAATAACAGAAATATTTGAACAGCTGAAAACAGTAGACAAATAATTGTGACTGTTAAAACGTATTAGTCACATGGCAGTGTTTATGTTAAAATGTAGCGGAAGGATACGTAATCGGTAACTAAAAGTAGGACTTAAGGAAAGACTTCAGAAAAGTTCGAAGTAACTATGAATGGCCTATACACCCGTATAGTCGTACTTTTCTCTTACCGCTTAGAGAAACTGCATAGGCAAGCTTTAAAAATGCATTATTTGACCATTTTCACAATTTTGTTCTCCATGAATACACTTAATATGATAAAAGTGTTTTGAAAAATGGGCATAGATAATGGATTTTTTTTTACCTTTTCTGGCAATAAGTCGTATTTCCAGAATAATAAATTTACCTAGTACGGGTATTCAAGCAAATAACGATTTCACAGAAAATGTCTCAATACATAACTCTCTTAAGGATTTTTCATTAGACTCAACTGTTAACATTCTTTTACTTATTGATTAGCTGAAAAACGGTTAGCAAGAAATTCCATCCAAAAAAAATATGGAAAGTGGATTTTAAAACAATCGTTGCTATATTATAAACACAAATAAAATATTCTGATTGTAATACAGTGATAAAGATGTCAATACGTCTTAATTTAATAAACGAATAATAATGACGATATTTTGTCACGCACCTGCAGAAAGTGTAAAACACATGTTTCGCTGTATTCAGAGCATTGCGCAGGAACATTCCTGCTTCATTAATGGCATCCAGTCTCTCCACAGCGCCTGAAACAATACACAAGGAGCCTCAAGTTAGATACACGAACTTAATTACCCGGCTATAAATTACAATTCAGTATATTACATATGAATTAACCCCTTGATATATAACCCCAAGTATACTCGTTCACGTTTGACGTGTTGCAGGATAAATTAAATCATGTTCAGTGCTGTACAGGGCCAGAAGGGAGCACCAATGCCTTTCCCTGGGCAATTCTGACGTCCCGACTATTGCATGGTTGTTTCTTGTATAAAGGATCTACTGAAACCCTTTCCATACGTTCCAAAGTGTCAGGCATTGTAAGAAATTTGGAAGTAATTCTCACACAAAAATTGTCTTCTTTTTGCAACAATTGAAAGGAATAATTAAGTGTACGTTAAGCGGTAAATCAATAAATCTATTTTTCCCCAGATTTACAGACTGTCTGGGTAAAAATGGTATTTCGTAGGGACACCCGAATTTCGCGAAAAGATTCCCGCCCATGCTAGATTTCAATACCCCACGGGCGCACCAGCAGTTAGTACACTTCTGCTTATTGATGGCGTGTGTCTGTGAGGAGACATGTTCTTGCTTGAATGACCAATCTGAATTAAGTTACTCCGATACTGCGCGTCTCTGATTCGTGGACAGACACTTTGGACGCGTAACATCTAGATAGTCCAATCACAGAAATGAATCTGAGCTAAAGTGTCATGAGATACAACTAGTCCTGGAATTTTTTCGCAAAATTCGGGTGTCCCTAGGTATTTGGCAAGAGCTTGTGTGCAAGTACTCATACAGCTCTCGAACAATAGTCGCCTCACATTTACAACAACCGAAGCAAGCAGGGAACACACACAAAGGTTTTGAGTGCAGAAAACGTCGACTTGCGCCACGCAAGTGTGTGGCCCGTATACTCGGCTGCTATAATAAATTGCGCGCAACTAATGTAATAAATTATTCGCTATAGCTGAACAGCGCACGGATTAAAAACAATCAAACAGCTCAACAAAATGACACATTGAAATGACTGAAATTATTTGTCCTCCAGCAAACGAAGGATAACACCAACCCTTTCATTCCCACATTAAATTATAATTTCTGGTGTTACAAATTAGACGTTTTTGATGCATACTGTACTTATCTCGCAAAGAACTTATTTCGTTATCGCAAACAACAAACTGTAGTAGGCTTTGCGTTGGGTGATCAGTGATATGAACCAATCATAACGTAGAGCAGTAGCATTGTTTAAGAGTCAGTTAGCCTCAGGGAAGATCATTGGGCACTGAGCCTCGCAGAGTACAGCACCGGACAAATATGACCTCCCTCTGCAACATGTAGACAATTGTCTTCTACAGTGGGCATGAAAGAATTANCAAACTGTAGTAGGCTTTGCGTTGGGTGATCAGTGATATGAACCAATCATAACGTAGAGCAGTAGCATTGTTTAAGAATATGTTAGCCTCAGGGAAGATCATTGGGCACTGACCTCGCAGAGTACAGCACCGGACAAATATTACCTCCCTGTGCAACATGTAGACAATTGTCTTCTACAGTGGGCAAGAAAGGGTAAAAAAAAAACACAATATACAAACACATTGAAAAACGCATTACGATCATTAGCCTTCTTCGATGTCGTTAAAACATATTTCTGCGTACATTTCTTAGCATTCCGATAAAACATTTTTGATTTAGACTTTAAAAACCTTTTCAATGGTCGCAGGACACAGCCAGTGCTAAACGGGAGTGTGGAATTGGCACAGTCCTACTGTGTTTTTTTGTCAACGGTCAGTGGGTTGTCTATTATGCCTCGATTCGCAGAGTGTTCTGATGATTTCTCAGGACATAAGAGAAAGTGGCCCTAACTTCTTTACTAACGAATCCTGCTGGTGATTCAATGGTTATTTGCTGTAGAATTACACAGCTGAAGCGGAGTCAGGTTGTTCTTTCGTTGATGGTTCTAGATGTTAAATGACTTCAGGCAAACCTCCGAAATGGCTTTCTTTTAAAGAAAATTTTCCAGTAAATGCTTTGACAACAATGATTTTGCATTTGTGATCGACGCACTATGTTCCTTATAAAACATCTTAAGCACCAGTACATTTTTTACAATAAAGCTGATACGAATTGGAGACCCATTTATAGTTTTAAAACGGCACATAGCCAGACTCCACAGTCCTCTAACAGAGGTCACTTGTTCATTGGCTGCCACCACGGGCTGACGTCAGTCTCTTGTTCCTACCAGCCAGTGGAATGTGCTACCAGAATGGCGACTATGTGAGTCCTGCAGGATGTATCAGCAGAGCGGAGGTAGAACGACTCACGTGAAACTAACATATACTTGTATACCGTCTATTATACTTTGGTAATATATTATAACTAGGACCACATGTTTTACGCGAAAAGATTTACTCTCTCTCTGGACTTCAGTATCATATACGCACACTTGCAGTCTTCCTTTGGCCATTGGCCGCTTGCATTTGTGCGAAGACAGTACTTTACATGAGTGAGCCAATCAGACTTAAGTTTCTCCGATACTGGCAGTCCATGATTCGCGGGCAGACAGATAAGACATGTAACAGTTCAAATAATTCAATCACGAAATTGGATATGAGCTTAAGTGCTTTGGAGTACAACTAGTCCTAAAATCTTTTCGCGAAAAACATGTGCCGCTAAAAAAATCGCAATTATGTATAGTAGCATTGCTCAGCATTCGTACATTTGCAGTCTGACATGTAGTATTAATTCCATACTACAAATAATAAGTTAATAAGTTGCGGTGGCTGAGCGGTTGGCCTGCTCACCTTCCACCAAGGCGAACAGGGTTTAATCCCTGTCCGGGTAACTTCCTGATTTTCGCATGTGGGAATCGTGTCAGACGATGCCGCTGGTAGGCGGGTTTTCTCGGGATCTCTCATTTCCCCAGCTCTTTCATTCCGGCGCTGCTCCACACTTACCTCAATAACCTTCATCGGCTCTAAAGACGTCGCTGTTGAGAGCCGTCCAACGTCTCTTCACTCACTCGCTACATTAAAGTTTAGGAAGTTAACTAGCAAATTATTTTTTACCGTGCACTATCTGCGCAGAATACCACTACTGTCATTCCGACACCTCTTTGAAATGCGCCCGCTGTCCCAGCAACCTAATCACACGTGGTGCAAAACTTTGTGAGGTGTGAAATATAATATACCTACAGTCCAATGGTCAGTTTCAGTATTTTGCATTTTGAGTGTTATAAACGTAATGTTATGACTCGCTGAACTCCATGAATAGCACTGTGTTGACTTGATATTACGTCACAAGTGCTTTCAAATAAATCGGAAGTCACAGTTTTTCGGAAAACTCAATATAGCAAGTGTTTTATTCGAGCTACGTACTTATACTCAAACTCTATAAAGATGTTTCCCCGCGTACTTTTTTTCAGCTCGTACTTTTATCACAGAGTAGATAAATACACACAGACGAAATGGCATCGCTGTTCCTTTGATGTAGGCGTATCCATTCACTGATTGGCTCTGGAACGGCCCCTGTGTCTGATTGGCTACTGCAGGCTGCGAAAGGTTCCCTATTGGCTGGGCTTCCGGCTGGCGAGTAGGTTACCAGGCGCTGATTGGCGGACAGCCTTCCGAGATATTGCTGGCCAGTGACGCCATTCTGCTGGAGCGTGGTGTTGGAGTTCGCGGGATTAACAGCTGTTCCGCCTCTGTGCACTCAACTGCTCTGTGCTTTTGTTTTATGTATGCTAATGAAATTACAGAGTTCTTAAGAATACCGAACTGAAACAGCCGCTTGTACCGGGAACTCCAGCCACTCACGCCAGTAAAATGGCATCACCTGCAGCAAGTAACACGTCGGAACGCCGTTCGCCAATCAGCGCCTGGTAATTAGCTTGCCAGCAGAGAGCCCAGCCAATAGGGAACCTTTCAGACACAAGACCCATTTCCAGAGAGTCGCACAGCTAGTCAGCGGAATCGATACCCCCTCATCCAAGGAACCGCCACGCCATTTCGTCTTTATCTACTCTGTGCTCAAGACAATACTAATTTTACGCATGGATGAAGGATACAAGATGAGGTGAAACCACGAATAGCCTATATTTAGGGCCACCTGTTTTTCGCAAAAAGATTTACACGGAGACTGGACTTCCGTATCATCTGTGCACACTTGCAGTCTACCTTTGGCTATTGGTAGAGACCCCGAGAAATTCGCGAGTTTATTTCGGGACAAGCTAGAATTCAAAACACGTGCGTTTATATAACTTTAGCCATTGGTCCACGCGGTGTTTGACATCTGCTGGGGAATGGGTGTCCAATTGTCGCCTTCCACTGTGACAGCAAACAACCAATGTGGAGTTGATATCGGCTTATTTGTACATTCAGGTCATTGAACTCGCGAATTTCTCCGGTCTCTAGCTATTGGCCGCTTGTCTTTGTGTGAAGAGATACTGTTACATGCGTGAGACAATCAGAACTAAGATTCTCCGATACTGACCTCCGTGATTCGCGGGCATATAAGACGCGTAACAAATCAAATTATCCAATCACGATGGGCGTTCTGTTCCAAAGTGTTTTGGAACACAACTTGTCCTGAAATCTTATCGCGAAAAACCGGCGCCCCTGCCTATATTAAATAGCATTACTGATCTACCAAAGTTCGTGCTTCAATCGACATTGTTTTCTTCTGGCGACCCCTTGTAAAGTCTTTGGCTCCCCCTGCTATGACTGGGGAGGGAGATGCCCTATTGCCCGCCTTTTACCGCCCCTGGAGGGGAGGGTGTGTCGGTCTGTTGACGTTTGTCATACGATGTGTTGTGGCGTGGTTGGCCAACTGACGCGCTGCAACCCTCTCACTCTACGTGGGTGCACCCCCATCCCCTTGTCGGAAACTGGAGAGGGATTTGCAACAGCGCGCGGACCATTTCCACACCGCAGTTTGGAAACAAAAAAATAATAACCGCGGACGACGACAAAACGAGAAACACCGACACGCACGCGGTCCCCTGTTCTTTTATTCAAACCCGCAATTTGGACGATATGAAAGTAAATATTTCCGAACTATTCGTGGCCATGCCTTATGATGGGTTATCGTCTGTTTCAGATTAAATATTCTTTTCCATTAATTTTATTTTCATTGACTTTTCTAGGCTACTAATTCCGTGAGGAAATCTTGGTGCAAGGAAAAAATTTCGCACTATCCCCACGTTTAGAGTTAAGGAAGCGTCTAACTGGAGAGTGTAAATTTATATCTTCGGACTCTGCAGTTTAATAAATGCGAGTATAGATAACTCACAATTCTTTGCTGAACGAGTTTAGACAACATGATGTCGACCGCTGCTGAATCGCGGGGGACGGGGCTTAGAACTGGGAATCTAGGAAGTGTGTGTGTATGTGTGTGTNGGGGGGGGGGGGGCACATTATTAAATAAATCTGAAATTCACACCTTTATTAAAATTAGTTTAATATCCAGAACTGAATTCTGGGACAAAGAAAATACTCCGAAAGAGAAAATATATTTTTGTGTTTACATGAAATATTTGACCGATGTTTTCCTGGGCGAAATTTTGTTTATGGTAAAAAATAAGGGAGGGGGTGTTATAATAACACGCAAATAGCTTACTAACATGCTTGTTCGTAATAATATGTTTATCGGCTTTCACCCAATATTAAGTTGGCAGCTACAGCATTCGTGTTTTTGAGAATAAAACATTTAGCTGCGACGGCAAAACTACATCCGTTACATCCTGCGCATGCGCGCTGGAATATGGAACTGGCCACCTTCTGTCTCGTCATGACGCCATGTTTGTCCACGTTCGTCAACATAATCCCNATCCGTTACATCCTGCGCATGCGCGCTGGAATATGGAACTGGCCACCTTCTGTCTCGTCATGACGCCATGTTTGTCCGTGTTCGTCAACATAATACTTTTATTCGAGGCGCGGTAAAAATACTAAAGGACAAATATTTCCAGGAAATAAACTTCCTGTTGGGTGAAGTGATCAATCCTTGAAGTGTGCGCCGCTTGTTATATTTGTGATATGTGCTTGCTCGGGTCAAAGCCCCCAACAACGAGCGAGGTGGTGCGATGGTAACACAACGAACCCTCATTCTAGAGGTCCCGGGTTCTATTCCTGGTCCGGCCAACCTGACATCCGTTTTCAAGGGTTCTCAAAATTTACACCAGGCGATTCTTAATATAGGCCTTGCTCATTCCCACCACGCTGTTGCTGAACCTCTCAAAACACTTTTGTGAGTCCCACTAACCACAATTGCTGCCAGCGTCGTAACGTTTTTGATCCTATGGTATATTAGCAGTAATTTCATAGTTATTAAATGAAACCTTTGAAAAATCCCGCCATGTGTCACGTGTTTGGTAGTTTATTAAATACGCTGTATCACAAGTGTTTTATACTTCTGCTAACATTTAAGTATATTATTTTTGGTTAAACCGAAATTTTACTTAAAATTTCAGCTTTAAAATATAATATTTAATTTATAATTAATATTAATAAAACTGAGAGAAAATAGAGGTGTTGTGATGTCTGGTAATAAATAGCTCTCATGCAAGATAATATATTATTAAACTGAGTGCGCACGAATGCGGCGCNCGAGAGAAAATAGAGGTGTTGTGATGTCTGGTAATAAATAGCTCTCATGCAAGATAATATATTATTAAACTGAGTGCACACGAACGTTGTCCTTATGGTGTAGATTTCCAGACTTGGTTAAGCTTTGTATGCATTAGACGGAGGAATATGCTGGAAGTAGAACTTTAGCAGGGCTTCAGAAAAGTTTAAAGTAATCATGAATGAACTATAAGTAGGGCCAGTGACTTTTCGCGTAAAAATCGGAGCACACAGTAGACTTCAATACTATATACACGCCTCGGCTGTTGTTATACCTCCATTGGCTGCTGGTGCCGTGTCCGTCTTCGACCAAGCCACTCAGGATTAGGTAACTCCGACACTGAACCTTCGTGATTCGTGTGCAAACGGTTAACACGGGCCAGAACATTTTTTATCCAATCAAAAGAAGCTGGACGACCCTACAGTGCATTGGACTGTAGCTTGTCTCGAAATCTTTTCGCGAAATATCACTGCCCCTAACTATAATAAATAACACTTTATTGCCTACCAAAACACTAAATGTACTGATGACCACAGTTTACTAAAATAACAGAAAAAAAATGTTAATGCTAGAAAATCTTATCTTTGGTGAGATCTGTATTGACAAATTAACTTTGTGTCCACTTAATTTTTTTTTCGCAACAAGTAAAATGCTTTTTTTTCCTTCAGTTTATTACATGCGCACAATTTGAAGAATGTGAGTAGGAGCGAGTTAGCACCCTCATTCCTTACACAAAACTTTCCTTTGTATTTGCAGTGTAAAGGATCATAACTTGACATAAGTCGCAAACTGGCCTCAGTTAACTTCTGTAATAACTAAGTATAACAGTAAATCAAATTCAGGCTGCAGCGTAAATATAAACAATTGACATGTTTATCAGATATGATATTGGTTATTAGATTAGTAACTTTAGCTTTCCTTCTTCCCCCTCCCCGAGATAGATCTCCAAAAGGGAGTAGTTGTAATTTGCTAGGCATAATCAAGCCAGTTTTATTAAATAAACAAAACACATTGTATGCCGTCTCATAAATATAAAATACAATGTAATTTATTCTACGATTGTTTTCATTTTGTTCCTTTTGTTAATTTGTAATGTTTTATTATCAGAACATATGCAAGATAAAGCATTTAATGTTGTAAATAATTTGCCATCCACTAAAATGAACTTCTAACCGAACACTGAATCTAAAGATCCCCGCCAACTTAGTGCTACCTTTTCAAAACTTCTAGTCACAGTTAATTACATTAAATATAAAACTTAGTAAACTTTTGTAAATATTTATTTTTTTCCCTATAACAGTAAGAGTTACTTATTTTTATAGTATTAAGTATTGAGGTATCGCCTAAGTTTTGTCCCAAGTTAAATTTGCTAGCATGTACCTTTCTTGCCGTTAGGGTCTTTACACGCCCATTAGATGTAAATTATTTATGTAAATTTATGTATAGTTAATGATTATAATAGTACAATTTTTAATTAATTTGGTTAAAAATTATTTTGGCTTCTGTATTGAAGTTTGGAACACTTTCACATGTCTATAATGGCATTTATTTCTCCTTCGTTCGTACGTGTTACATTTGATTCCGTATATTTTGCTAATAAAATATTATGCACAAATAAATCGCCTTTGTTTTCAAATGCGAGGGTTTTTTTTACACATTTACGTGCACCTCGTTAGTAAATTTAGCTTCACAGAAACGTGTATTATAATTCCGTTTTCGTTACTTTGCTTAAAACACACAACATAACGCGATCNCTATAATAAATAACACTTTATTGCCTACCAAAACACTAAATGTACTGATGACCACAGTTTACTAAAATAACAGAAATTTTTTTTTTCTTAATGCTAGAAAATCTTATCTTTGGCGAGATCTGTATTGACAAATTAACTTTGTGTCCACTTAATTTTTTTTTCGCAACAAGTAAAATGCTTTTTTTCCCTTCAGTTTATTACATGCGCACAATTTGAAGAATGTGAGTAGGAGGGAGTCAGCACCCTCATGCCTTACACAGAACTTACCTTTGTATTTGCAGTGTAAAGGATCATAACTTGACATAAGTCGCAAACTGGCCTCAGTTAACTTCTGTGGTAACTAAGTATAACAGTAAATCAAATTCAGTTTGCAGCGTAAATATAAACAATTGCCTTATCAGATATGATATTGGTTATTAGATGAGTAACTTTAGCTTTCCTTATTCCCCCTCCCCGAGATATATCAACAAAAGGAAGCAGTTGTAATTTGCTAGGCATAATCAAGCCAGTTTTATTAAATAAACAAAACACATTGTATGCTGTCTCATAATTATGAAATACGTTGTAATTTATTCAATGATTGTTTTCATTTTGTTCCTTTTGTTAATTTGTAATGTTTTATTATCAGAACATATGCAAGATAAAGCCTTTTATGTTGTAAATAATTTGCCTTCCACTAAAATGAACTTCTAACCGAACACTGAATCTAAAGATCCCCGCCAACTTAGTGCTACCTTTTCAAAACTTCTAGTCACAGTTAATTACATTAAATATAAAACTTAGTAAACTTTTGTAAATATTTATTTTTTCCCTATAATAGTAAGAGTTGCTTATTTTTATAGTATTAAGTATTGAGGTATCGCCTAAGTTTTGTCCCAAGTTAAATTTGCTAGCATGTACCTTTCTTGCCGTTAGGGTCTTTACACGCCCATTTGATGTAAATTATTTATGTATATTTATGTATAGTTAATGATAATAATAGTACAATGTTTAATTAATTTGGTTAAAAATTATTTTGGCTTCTGTATTGAAGTTTGGAACACTTTCACATGTCTATAATGGAATTTATTTTCTCCTTCTTTCGTACGTGTTACATTTGATTCCGTATATTTTGCTAATAAAATATTATGCACAAATAAATCGCCTTTGTTTTCAAATGCGAGGTTTTTTTTTTACACATTTACGTGCACCTCGTTAGTTAATTTAGCTTCACAGAAACGTGTATTATAATTCCGTTTTCGTTACTTTGCTTAAAACACACAACATAACGCGATCCCCGGCATGTTATCGAGAATGACGGTGTGATGAACGTTATTGCATCGCGGTCGCACTCCTGGGCACGTGTTGCGTGCTTTGTGGGACACTGCACGCGAAGGACAGGCCGTTACAAAACACTGTGCACTCGTGTTCGCGATCACGGCTCCGCTCACGTCTACTTGCAGCACTTGCATTCGACACTGTACTTCTCTACCGCGGTCAGTAATCGNGCACGAAACATGTACTTGCATTCGACACTGTACTTCTCTACCGCGGTCAGTACTCACACAGAGACAAAACTGCACGGCGGTTCCTCTGATTGGCTCTGGATCGAGTCTTGTGTCTGATTCGCAAACTGCATGCTGCAAAAGGCTCCCTATTGGCTGGGCTGCCTGATGGAGAGTGAGTAACCAGGCGCCGATTGGCGAACGGAGTTTCGCCGTGTTGCTGGCCAGTGACGCCATATTGTTGGCACGTGCGGCTGGGGTTCGCGGGATGAGCGGCTGTTTCATCTCTGTATACTGAAGTACTCTGTGATCCTATGTACCAGGTCGTATGTGATCGTTCAGTCTCCTTCTGCGTGTGTGTTATTGGTTCGTTATTCTTGCAGGACGTGTCAGGAAAGGAGTTGCCAATAACTCAAGTGTTAACAAAGTAATGGTGTTTGCAGTATATCCGAGCAACTCTTGAACTCGGAGGAATCCCCACGTATCCGCTTATTAAACTTTCTCAGACTCACTTTTATTTACGGTTCCAGGTGTTGCAAACAAAACATTTTATAATGCGTGCTGTGCGTAAGTCGACACAACACTTGTTTCACTGTCACGGCCAATGAGCTGGAGACTACATGTTCGGCTACATTAGCATGAACTAATTATGACCTAGACCAGCAAGAGGGTTTGCGAATAATTTAGCCACAGGTAAGATCATTGGCCACCGAGTTTCGCAGTGTGCAGTGCAGACCAAAAATTACCTACGTGTGAGTTAAGTAAACAATTGTGTACACTGGGTCTAAACGGATGAGTGAAGAGTGCGTTAAGAAATAAGGCCGGCTCTTAACAGCGAGGTTTTGAGAGCCGATAAGGGTGAAAATATAAAACATTGCTGAAAGATTAAGCAACTACCTAGTAGATAAATGGTTACACATTTAAGAAGACAGCAAATAAAAAACTCAGCTAGTTCCTGAAAAGAAATATAAAAGAAAGCAATCTGGCGTTTACAAATTGAAATGTGATACACTAATTCTAAAGACAAACAATACCCCCCCCCTACCCCCAAAAAAGACTTAATACATAGATAATATCACAGAACATAAAAAAAAAACTAAGCCAGTTCCTAAGAAAGGGTTTGAAATGAAGGCAGCCTGGTTTCACAAACTAAACAACGAAACACTAATACTATAAACGCGAGTGAGTAGAGATGTTTGGGTGGCTCTTAACATCGAGGTCTTGAGAGTCGATGAGTATGAAGCGAGACGAGTGTGAAGCAATAGGCGAGTAGTCTAACCACTACACCACCACGACCCCACTAATAATTTAAAAGGAAGTGCAAATAATGATAAGCTATTATGATACATTGTACAGTATTTTTGATAATTACATAGATTTTTAATAATTATGTTTGGGTAAGATTAAGTAAATGGTAGTCACCTGTTGGGTGTCTTTTTGCTTGTCAGCAAAATGTCTCTATTGCTTCGCGGAAAAAGAGTCTGTTTCACCTCTGTATTGTTAAGTATACTGTGCCTGTTGCCTGGTCGGATATTTCGGGGAAAGAAGCCGTGGATATTTATAATTAAAGAATTACATGGGGGTTAAAAGGATTTCAGTGGCGGCGATTCACACGTTAGCATAATTTCTGCGTTATCAGATTATAGGCTGTTCGCTAGAAACTGAGCACTTTTGAAAGCTGCTTAAGATCTACTTGTATGCACATTGTGTATCCATCCACCACATGTAAAATTAACATTCCCGTGGGTCTGATCACTTTGTTCGTGCGTCGGTAAAAAAAAAAAAAAACTGTGGAATCACTAGAAGAGGAAAGATTTTAAAAATGTTCTAATTCTTACTCAATTCTTACGCTTAATAGCATTTAAAACAGAAAACAAAAGAAATCGTTTCAGTATTCACAAATGTTTACATAACACTTTTAATTCAACGTAAAGAAGTGGAACTTCTTTCCCTACGTCATCGCTATCTTTACTGGGTGCATTCCAGTCAGTTGCCCGTTGTCATGTATGCAGCTAGGTGAGTTTGCCATTTTTCAAAAGTTGATTTCAAAAGTGCTTAAGCAACCTTTCACAGCATAAACCCGTAATTCCCAGCTGTGTTTATTTAGTTTTTCCCAACCCACACAGTAAACGATTTTTGTACATATTACAGGCAATTAATTTGGAAACCTGTTGCCATAACCTTTTTGCAACATTACAATTGAAATATTGTTTGTTTACAACACAGAGGTATACAAAACATACTAAATTAGTTATATAACACCATGTATTTAATCAATATGCAGTCTATACGGTAAATGCTTGTTAAAATACACAGTAGCTTTAAACCAGTAAAATGGCGTCACTAGCGAGCAACATATCGGTACGCCGTTCGCCAATCAGCGCCCGGTGGCTTACTTGTCAGCCGGCAGCCCAGCCAATAGGGAACGTTTCGCAGCACGCGGTAGCAAATGAGGCACAAGACCCGTTCCCAGAGCTTCGCACAGCCAATCACGCCCACGTCAAACGAACCGCCACGCCATTTCGTAACTGTGTACTTATCTGAGAGCGCTTTGTGATTGGGTGATCTAGATGTTAAGCGTTGTAAGTGTCTGCCCACGAATCATAGACGTACAGTATAGGAGTAACTTAATTCCGATTGGCCAGTCTACTAAAAAAAATGTCTTCTCACAGGCACACGCCACCAATAAGCAAAATGTAACTGCTGGTACGCTCGTGGGGTATTGAAGTCTGGAATGTGCGGAAATATTTTAGCGGAATTCGGAAGTCCCTAGTTACAGGCGTGTGCACAGAAGNTAAGCAAAATGTAACTGCTGGTACGCTCGTGGGGTATTGAAGTCTGGAATGTGCGAGTATTTTAGCGGAATTCGGGTATCCCTAGTTACAGGCGTGCGCACAGAAAGGGGGGGGGGAGGGCATTTGGGCCATGCCCCCCCCCCCCCAATTGCAGGTATTCAATATGGCAATTTCGCCAACTTATATGTCATCGACCGAGTGCTTGTCTCATAAACAAGTGTAATCATCCTTTGAACAAGGGTGCTTTGAGCGAGAGTTCGCGCCGTCTAAAATTTGTTGGAATTATTTGTGTATAGCACAACATTTGAAATCTACGACAATAATAATGGAGACACTATATTAGTCTGTGATACATTTTGTGAGTTAAATTACAGAACAGGAGAATAATTTAACGTGTATGACACAGCGTAATCTATACATGTAATTGACATATCATGATTTGGTTAATTTAGTGTATCCAATGTTTGCTTTGTAAAATTTTTGCTTGAATACATTTCTTCGCTATTTTACTCAGTGTAGCAAATATGTTAGTCAAGTTTGTAAATATAATTTTCGTGAAAGATAATCGTAAACGAGTCTTTTCTCAAGATTAGGGACTTCACCTCCAAACATCGTACGTTCATGGTCAGGTTTACCGGGAATATAGCGGCATAGGAGGTCTGACGGTATGACGGATGGATCGGAACAACTTTCATGTTACACGTTGCACAGTGCGTAGGGAAAGGAACGTCCAAATGGTATCACCAACCACAGTAGTTAAGAAAATGATTTTTTTAAAGACTTACACTTGAACTGCAGGTAAGGAGACTTCAAAAAACTTCTAATGGTACTAAAAAATTCACGTGTGCATATGTGTAGCGGTAGTGAAATTTCGTGAAAATATTTCAAGGCAAGTTACATTTCAAAACACCGTAGGGTTTTTTAGGTATCATGATTGGCTGAATTACTTTCTGACACGTGTCAGTCGTCTGCACACGAATCACGTAGGAGCCGTGCCGATGTCGCCGAATTCTGAGTGGCCCGGTCAAATATGAAAACGCAACGCTGTCTCGAGCAGACAGCAACCACTGGCAATAGACAAACTGCTGTTGGGTGCTTATATAGTATTGAAGTCTACCGTGTACTCATATTTTTTTTCTGCGAAAAATCACTAGCTGTACATATGTGTATATATACATTTGTATAGAAATATTACATGACATGAAACTGAGTGCTCCCCGCGCACTTAAACGGAAATGTCTAGGCACGTTCATGGCCTCTACGCCTCTACGCCAAGTACTGTACGTGGTACACACGCGGCTAGCCGGCTGCAGATAAGCCCCGCCGTGGACGTCCCAGAGCAGACAGCGGGTCCATTGTGCCGCTGCCCGGTCACGAGCAAGCTCGCGTCTTACCGTGACTCCGCCNTCCCAGAGTAGACAGCGGGTCCATTGCGCCGCTGTCCGGTCACGAGCAAGCTCGCATCTTGCCGCGACTCCGCCAGACGTCAGCAGATGACCGGCAACAATGGACCTCTCCATCTCCCGCCGTTGTCCCCCCCTAACCTCTTGCAACGAGCACAAGTGGGCTTCGCCAGGTGTTTACGTCTGCGAACAAAATGGCGCAACTGCTACACACAAGCGGTTACGTCACTCATTAGTAGAGACCTGCTGAATTTGCGCCGCTGTTCAAGAACCGACGAACTACATGCTGCCGTGCGTTTGGCTGACTTCAGCCGTTTGGCAGAAAATATGTCTGTCACGCCTTGGAGAACTATTGAGCTACCTGGTTTTTTTTCCCCGCGAAAATATTTCAGTACCAGTTGTGCTACATCGAACTTTAGTTCAGAACCTCTTTCGTGATTAAATCGCTTGATTTGTTATGCGTAGGGGCAGTGATATTTCGCGAAAATATTTCGAGACAAGATACAGTCCAAAGCACTGTAGGGTCGTCCAGCTTCTTTGATTGGCTAAAAAATGTTCTGGCCCGTGTTAACCGTTTGCGCACGAATCACGAAGGTTCAGTGTCGGGGTTACTTAGTCCTGAGTGGCTTGGTCAAAGACGGACACGGCACCAGCAGTCAATGGAAGTATAACAACAGCTGAGGTGTGTGTATATAGTATTGAAGTCTACTGTGTGCTCCGATTTTTACGCGAAAAGTCACTGGCCCTAGTTATGCGTCTTATCTATATGCCCGTGAACCACAGAGGGTCAGTATCGAATAAACTTAATTCTGATCGGCTCATTCATATAACAGACTGTCTTCACACAAATACATGCGGCCAATAGTCAATTGAAGACTGCGAGTGTGCGCATAGAATATTTAAATCCAGCCTCGGCGTAAATATTTTCGCGTAAAAAAAACATGTGACCCTGGCAATAAGATAATATCAGCGGGGGAGTGGCCAGTCACGTTTAGCCCTTTCATTCCCCATTGAAGACAGTCATCTACATGTTGCACAGGAAGGTTATACTTGACCAGTGCTGTACACTGTGAGGCTCGGTGTCACATTATCTTCCGTGTGGGTAACCGATTAGTAAACCATGCTGATGTTCTACCTTACAACTAGTTCATATCATTGATCCCGGAACACAAAGACTACATCTTATTGGTTGTGAAAAAGAAACATGTTACATGCCAGCTGAAGTACAGTACGCATCAAAATATTTCTTATTTGCCACACCATAAATTATACTACAAAGGAAAACCTTAAAAATGATATTTTTTAACCATTTCACTATTTTATTTTCCATTCAGTTTCCATATGTAAATAAAGTAATTATGTAAACCAACGTTTTGCTATATTCAGTTTACGACATAATATTAAACCTCGTGTGAAAATATTTCGTTGTATTTACACTCTAGCGTGAAAAACAAAGTTTATTATTTACGTAAGTTCTAACACAATAGGACTCGGAAGATTTTATACTATTTCATTTATTTTGTGAAAATTCCACTTTTGTCATTTTCTTACATTCAAAACGAAACACACCGGCACACATGTGACGTCAGCGCACCCTCGTGGTTAACTACCAAACTAAAAGCATTGAGCTTCCCAACCTCATTGGAATAAACCTTCTTGTAAGTAGAGACGATTTTTTTATCACATTGGGGAAAGCGGACTGTGTGATAGGATTCCACATACTATAAACATGTGTCACATGTGGCTGTTTTCTAGGTGTCAACGTTCTGTGCACGTGTCAGCAAATTCCTTTCATTATAATTAGGGCCAGTGACCTTTCATGTAAAAATCGGAGCACACAGTAGACTTCAATACTATATACACACCTCAGCTGTTGTTATACCTCCACTGGCTGCTGGTGCCGTGTCCGTCTTTGACCAAGCCACTCAGGAATAGGTAACTCCGACACTGAACCTTCGTGATTCGTGCGCAAACTGTTAACATGGGCCAGAACATTTTTTAGCCAATCAAATAAGCTGGACGACCCTACAGTGCTTTGGATTGTATCTTGTCTCGAAATCTTTTCGCGAAATGTCACTGCCCCTAATTATTGATTGTTGTGTCAATATGAAGCTACTAATCAATTTATCTGGGTTAATGTGAATTCTGGCACACTTAAGTTATGAAGCTTTTAGATTGGCCTGCGACGTAGCAAGCAGAATAAAAAAATGCAACATCAATCGCGACGCTACGATGTTCTGGAAAATGTGTCGACTTGAAATATTTTTGCTGTTTTTCCAGTTCTTCTAAATGTAGGAACACAGTATTTTAGCGAAAAGCGTTCCTATGTAATTATATTTCAAAATACGTTAGGCGCGGCTGATGAGAAAAGGAAAACAGGCAAGTGCGCACATGTGATATTGAAGTACAGCGTGTGTGAAAGACTTTTTGGCAAATATCAGCTGGCCCTAAAGAGCGAAAGACGTTTTGCAGTGTATGATGTTCAGAAAACGAGGCAGAAACAGCGACCAACAGACTCATTAGTAACGAAAGGAAAACTTCGCCTTCTAAACGACCCCGTAGGCCAGACTCCACTGTCCTGTGTGTATTCCAGCCTCAGCTTTCTGTTGATTGGCTGCTGCCCCAGAGTGGCACATGACCTGTTTCCTTGCGGGTCTATTATTGGCTAGGAGTTCAATGGGCGTGTCTAATAAACTGTGATTCACGTGCAAACTTTACATAAATGTGCATGTGTTTGGAGTCTACGTTGTCCTAAAAAAAAAATTCGCGAAATCTTCCAATCCCTACTTATCAACTTTTCTGCTTGTTTTCACCTGAAAGATTATGTATGAATGATGATTTGCTTGAAATGCTGTTTCATAAACTAGATATCTGTGAATGCAATTTCAGTATAAGCACTATATACGTCCTATCGACTACCAGCTCAGCTATTCCAACCCAACTGCGTTTTTTTTCTTAGTGATTATTTTTTCTTCCTTTTTTTGAGCAATAAATGTTAACTCATTTAGACCCAGGGGCCACGGTGGCTGAGCGGTTAGCCTGCTTGCCTCCCACCAAGGCGATCTGGGATCAATCCCCGGCCGGGTCACTCCCAGATTTTTGCATGTGAAATCGTGCCGGACGATGCCGCTGGTTGGCGGGTCTTCTCGGGGATCTCTCGATTCCCCTGCCCCTTCATTCCGGCGCTGGTTCATGCTCACCTTGATTGAAGGTAGTTACAATGAAAGTACACGACAAATTGTGATCCGGCTGTACTGCTGAATTCTTGCGTGTATAAATAGATAAATAAGATGGAGTCACCAGCAATCAACACGCCGGAACGCCGTTCACCAATCAGCACTGGTAACCTACTCACCAGCTGGCAGAGCAGCCAATAGGAAACATTTCGGAGCGCGCAACAGCCAATCAGAAACAGCCTCGCGCAGCAACTCAGACAATGGGTTTCGCATCTGCGTTCTTGTCTACTCTGCGCTGTAGTCCATTCACGGTTATTCCCAACTTTTCTGAAGCCCTGCTAAAGTTCTACTTCCAGGATATTCCTCCGCCTCATGCAAATAAAGCTTAAACGAGTCTAGAAAATTACACCAAAGGGACAACGCATCGCACTCAGAGTCTAATCATATTTCGCATAAGAACTATTTCTTAATAGGCATTGTCAACCCACCTATTGTCTCACTGTTCTTATGCATATTTATTATAATGAAATAATACGATTTATTGATTTATAATATATATACATATGAGTTTAATTTAACGAAAAATAAGGTACTTAAATCTTAACACAGGTATAAAACGCTTGTGATAAATATATTTAGGAAATAACCAAACACTTCATACGTGGGGAGCTTTTTCAAATGATTCATTACAAAAGTGTGAAGAAACCGCGAATATAGAGTATAGAAGGAGGCGTATTGACGAGATCCTACCTTGACGAGCGGGGTCCGCCTTAGCCCTGCCTCCTGATCGCCGACGGATGTCGCTATCTCACTCACGCTATGC
>NQII01005188.1:152200-171341 GCA_002778355.1 Clitarchus hookeri | reverse complement strand
AACCGCTCAGCCACCGCGGTTCCAACCTGGCGGGTTTCTCCATTGTTGTGAGTTTTATCTATGTGGCAGTTTCCTCAACTTCTGCTCCAGTTCGTCTCTTCAGCGTTGATTGTAAGGCAGGCTATTTCGTTTCGTCACGGTTTATCTACAACCATTCTTATATGCCTCTTTTCAAGGGTCGCCACTCCGGCAAGAGTACCCTCTCCGTCGCAGAATAAGCAAGATTACAGAAGTGGAACTGCGTAGCAGTCCCCTTTCATGTAGGCGCACTGACTCACGACTGGCACTGCAACAGGCATTTTGTCTGACAATCACCACAGAGACTAAAAGGTTTAGGTTTACAAGCCCTTTGTAACGGCACTGGCGGTTTTGGAATAAGAAACAACGTGGGACGCCAAATGGGCATAGCTTAATAACACGAGATTCTCGTTGCTTTCAAATTGTTGCCATTTGTTAAGAAAGTAAGATTTATGCTGAGAAATATTTCTGAAAGATACATACTCGTATTATATAAACTAGCTGTAGGCCATTTATTTTCGTAGCACCTATTCTCTATCCATTTGCAAAGAAAAAAAACGATTTTCAGAAAAGTTACGCATTCGCTGAATATATAAGAGTTGTAAGCAATTTCTTAATTGTTCTTAGTTGGCAACTTTGTTATGTAATAATGTTTAACCAACGAGGAAGGTATTCGTTTTTTGCTTGGTGCTCTCGTCCCAATTGAGTGAGAAAATAAATGTGTCAAACCCAGGCATGCAGTAATCCGGGAAGCACGCTGAGGTTTACAAAGGTGTGCCGCCACGATAAGCCTATCGGGACACGTGCTCCCGTCTTTGGGCGGATTGAATTTCGGGGGTTATCTTTGCAAGGATGTTCTGGTAATTGCACTTGCCTTGTCTCAGCGTGACTTGGATTGCGGGGGACCTTTTAGATCGGGCCAGCGAAATTATTTACGCTGTGACGGACCTCCGAGCTCACAATATAGTTTTTGGAGGGTCGTGCGACCTTTTGCGCCAGGCGTGCGATGACAGCGAAGTGACGAGCAAGCAAAGCGACGAGTGACCAGTGGGAGTGAAGTCTGTGGACGGCGAGAATCAGCGCAGTGGAGAGCGAGACTGGCGTGAGGGACTATTGAACAGGATACGTGAGAGACAGACATTTAAAATGATGGAAATAGACTGAATATGTTATGAGTGTGAATTAAGTGACTATAACCAATTTAGCTTCATTGATAAGGACTTTAATTAGAATTGTGATAGACATTAAATATTGTGCACAGTGAGAATAAAAAAGAAGAGTAGTGGAGGTAGGTACTTTTATGTAGTAAATAATAGCCATGTGAATAAAATAAAAATTAATTCAATTCTTTTATTTTTAATAATACTTCCATCCCTTACGAACTCGGTTACGCTTCTTAAAGTCTTGTAATATTTCGTAAATTATTATAGTTGTTTCAAATAATTTGTAGAATCTAAATTATGAAAAACCAAAAAATTTTCAATAAATTTGTTTAAGATTCCTGAAAAAGACTTTACTTAAACACAAAATTATGCTAGAATCGCACATATGTAAGGTGCATGAAACAATTAAGCCCCGGCGTAGTCCTAAAAAGCGATTCTTGAATTTTGCTCATGCTAGTACACACATAGGCCACACACACACACACACACACACACACACTGTAATGATACATAAATGTTAGTTTTTCTACTGAAAGTCTATAATTTTGATAGACAAGCGTCTACTTAGTAAAAGTGAAAACTATATGGGCACGAATTTGTCTTACGAAATAAGGTTCAACCAGGAACTTACTCATTCATCATTGTCAGGAATCTTAATAACTAGGGACTTGGAAAATTCGCGTTATTTTGGAGCCGCAGGCTAAACTCCAAGTTGTAGGCTCGTGTGACTTCTGATAATGACTGACAGACTTGTCTGGCACGCCCCAAGGACGCTTTTAGCCCATAGTTGGAGCCCCGGAAATTTCGCAAACTAATTTGAGGACAAGCTAGACTTCAAACATATACACATCTGACATTCGTTTTAATTGGATTGCAGTTTGCAATCCACGCCCTGGGCCCATTTGAACCAATAAGTAACACGCAATAAAAAGAAGAACGAATCCCGTGTCACCTGGTCTGTGGTAAAACTGGAGCAATAGCTAATGAACAATAAACTGAGACTCGAGTGCACAAACGATTGTACAGTCCAGCTTGTTGTCAATTGAATCCGCGAAATTTCACGATGTCTACCAATACTAAAGCCTCAACGTTTGAGCGGCCAATCTCCAGTAAAGCGTTCACAAAGGAAAATGGCGCCGTATAGTTGCCGGTAACCAATGAAATCACGAACTGCGCTCCAGCAAATACAGAACAGTGAAGTATATCATGTTACCAAATAATAACGCAAATTTTGCAGGTCTCTCATGATGATGTAAACTTTGGCCCATCAGGGTAGTTTCCAAGACGTTGGGCTTGCGTGTCGGATTTGTGGAAGCACATAACAATTTTGTGTCAAACAGCTGTTTAAATAAGTTACTACTTGCCGGAAGCCTAAACTAACGAAGGTGCCAGCCATATTGATGAAATAAGTTTCCCTTCTATTCGTGACGTTACTAGCTTGGCTGTAAGAGGTTGGAAGGCCTTGAAATCTCAGTAGTAAGTGTCCGATTGGCGACANTTCGTGACGTTACTAGCTTGGCTGTAAGAGGTTGGAAGGCCTTGAAATCTCAGTAGTAAGTGTCCGATTGGCGACAACGTGCTGCGGAAGATTCCCTATTGGACGGGCAGCCAATGCGTTTATGAATGTCCATTGGTACAATATTTCGTATTTTCATCTGGCGTGATATATTTGGCTAATTCTCACGAAATTGCGAAAAACGACTTTGCTAGATAAAAATAATATAANTTTCATCTGGCGTGATATATTTGGCTAATTCTCACGAAATTGCGAAAAACGACTTTGCTAGATAAAAATAATATAATTGACGATTTTGTCTATAAAATATATAGAATAAAAGTGCCTTATCTCAACTTACTAAGTGGTCCGCAACTTTTCTTACGTTTCAATAAAAAATATGTGGAAATAAAATAAATAAATAATGAGGGAATGATCGTTAAAGTGAGGGATTGAGGTTTTGTATATCATTTATATATTAGAGTCTACATGGTTGAATCAAAAAGTTAATCATTTATTGTTTTAAAATATAAATTTATTTATAAATGACAAACTTTAGTTTTTCAACATTTTTATAGGAAGGGTTTTTAATTACTTCTATCGATTAATTATTAGTATTTTAATTCACAACGAGCTTTATCTGACCTAAATTCATTAGTATTAAAAACTGATTTGATTAGTAAAGAAAACCTAACTTATAACATAAACATTAAATCTTCTTGAGATAAATAAAAATAATATTGGCACATGCTAAACTAGAAATGTCAGTTTTTATATATCTTTAGTTTTAATGACTCGAAATTTAATAAGAAATTATTCATTTCTACCACAAAATAACAACCCTTTCGTATTAACTTTGGCGCTTTAATCTTTTGTAAGATCGACTTGCAAGAATATAGGTCTTCATCATTTATTACTGGCCATCTCCATGCTTTTGTTTCTTTTTTCATACACCTACCATTGCTCCATATTCAATAACTGAAATTACTTCGCCAGGGTAAATTTTAGTATCCCATTTCACAAGCACATAATCACCTGCACTATAAACGTTTGAATTTGAATTGAGAACTTTTTGAGCAGGAGAATAACACTAAGTTACTGTTTGAACATTTGAGACCAACTGCGCTGGCATATGATTGCATTAAAAAAAAAATTCTTGACAAAGACATTTATTAATTCTTTTTTAAGGGATTTGGCTTTAATATATCATAGTATTTCTTATTCTCTTTGTTTTGTTTTCTAGAGAATTATAATTTTCCTCTAATTGCTTAGAAAGAACTTCTGACAAAATTATTTTCTTTCCACTATCGGCGGAACCTTTATATTTTCCAAAAGCGACGATACCTTAACTTGAGGGGAAGATGGATCAAATTATTTAGCTTCTCTTGAACACCTCTTCCAGTATTTCGCACTCATCCCTTTTGTCTTATTTAACTTTTTCTCTAATTTGAAAATTTAAGCATACATTATTGCTCTACGGTTACTTAATTGCCGTCTTCTCCGAGTAGCCATTGTCTCCTTATTATTAACATTATTAATTCTTAACTTGATCAATTATTGACGCCGGACTATGAAGTGGTGTTTCGTCTAATTTGACATTGACATTGAAAAACATTTTATTGAAACTAAACATATACAGGCATGTGACACTTATTTTGGGCGAACATTACCATACCAGCCCATTGGGCTCTTGTGGTAGCAATCCATTTACGTAGTAATTACCCATTTTCACGGGTATTTTGACATTTTGTTTTCTCACTTTTACAATACAAGGGAAAAATAAACAAAAACCCTCGAGATTACTTTTCAACAAAAATAAATAAATAGATATAGATAAAGATAATGTTAGGAACATGTAACACAATGAATGCACTCTTAATCTATATCTACCTGGTGTTTTGTCTTTATCGTATTCGCAGTTTACACCTTAACCTAATTTTTGAATTTTATATACTGGGGCACTTTTAACTGTTTTTCACCTGGTTGGTGTCCAGTATATTCAATGTTAGTGATTAATACATGATCACACATTGGTGCACTTCATATCTTAACCTAGGTACATATTAACATAAAGAAACTTTGGGGGCACTATTCACATGGTTGGGGTACACTGGGGCACTGTACACTTCTTTACACATTTTGGTTCACAATTTGAGGCTTCTTTGCTGGAGCCGAGTGTTGACTGTCTTCTGTCTCTCACGGCGGCCTGTACTCCAGGAAGTCCGTCAGAAGTTTGTGTGGGTATTTTTCTGGCATGGTGTGGATCCCTATCTGTTTCACTCTCCACTGCTTTTTATACTGCCTTCTTTCTCGCGAACTGATAACAGACACCTGTTTTACTTGTCCCTTTTCTTTCTTCTTTAAACACTGAACCTTTCATTCTAATGTAGTTATTTTTAAAGCTTCAGAGTCTGATTTCATTTTTTCTCTGCGTTGTCTAACATATTCTTTTTTCTTTTTTTTTTTTAATTTTAGCTTCTATTTCGTTACGCTTTTTTCAACATAATTCCCAAAGCCAAAAACCTAAAAAATATAAAACAATTATGTTATACTAAACCAAAAATACAATTGCTTCAATGTATTTATTATATTTAAGCTAGTATACGAATTATACGTCATTCCCTCATAAATGATTATTCCCTCATTTAAAATTTTAATGAGAGAATGACGGTGAGGGAACGACGGAATCAAACATAACCAACAAAAAGTTGTCGTAAATAACCTTAGTTTGCTTTGTAACTGGAGGCAAACGTTTTACCTCCTAAAACATGTAAGGCAACAAAAATATGATAACAAAATAAATTTATTGCCTCCTTAAAATATATGGTGAAGGAATGGTGGATGAAAATGTAACACTTAAATAATGAAACGAAAATTATTGTGCTTATACAAATCTCTTCGCGTTGGGCAACAATAGTGATATTTTTACGTTGACAGTAATGCCAACTATGAAAAATCCGTGAACGCAGGAACGTATGATGGAATTTAAAAGTACAACTCAACTGTCAATTGCGAGGGAATTATAATTTTTTTGGGACACTAGTGAAAAGGGAGTTATAAAATGATTTCTTTCTACCTACTTAATAAAAAGGATATTTACNTATTTTTTTGGGACACTAGTGAAAAGGGAGTTATAAAATGATTTCTTTCTACCTACTTAATAAAAAGGATATTTACAGTAAGTTACAGTATTTTTTAAGTAATGTATTAAATGTAAATAAACATTTTCACAGAACGTGTTTAATAAATTATAATATTGAGTATGGGATATGATGAGGGAATGATTTTTGGCGTATTGCGTTGACTGCTATTTTTTATCTTCAAACAAGAACGCTATAATTATGTATGGTACAATTAGCTATAGTGGTATAGTTTCCGTAAACAAATACTAAGTTAATTACGTACTGTTCAATACGAATGAAACTGAGTATGGACACGATGTTTGTAATTTCGTGCGAACTAGTCATATTTGAATTAAAAAAAAAAAAAACAAAAAAAAAACATATTTTAAACATCTGAGAGAACCGTGTCAATGAATCCCAGTAATTTTTACGCTAGTCGTAATTAAAACACTAAAAATTTCCAGCTCAGTCAAGTATTCTATAACTAAATCGATGAAAAGAAAATTTAAGGACAGAAAATACATCAGCGTTTCAAATACGGTATTTTTTATTACATGTCCCTGTAACAAAAGCACACGACGCTTGACAATAGCTACAACCCTGCGCGCTATTTACGATTNAAAAAAAAAAAAAAGAGTAGCCAGTTTTCGCACGGCTGACCTAAAATGAATAGACGAGTCTCTATCTAAGCGGAGTCCTGTAGGTACGCAGTGACCTGCGCAAAAAAATAATATATATCGGATCTGTGTGAGCCCGCAACGTGGTCGAACAAAGGCCGCATAGGCTACACATCCGGTCATTGAGCAGCAAAGGTCACCGAAGCCGCAGGGAATTTGTGGATAACGCGTAATTAACACGTAATTCTCAGCTTCGAATAATGGCTGAAAGTTTCAGTTTCGATGAAACGTAACGCTTGATTTCTTCATCGCAATAGAAATTTAGATATTGAATGTCGCAATAATTTGCCTACAAATTAACTTGTCAAAATTACAACGTTAATAACGTTAGATACGACTTAAATTTAACTGTTTGTTAAAATTTTCAAAGATGAATGTAAAATCAATAAAATATTTTTTATCTATCTCGGGTTTCTTTTTCTCTAATTAACGTTTTCGCTTCTTTGATACGCGAAGTGTCCTGCACAGGTTTTGTATAACACACGTGATTAAAAAACACTGTTGGATATTTTGTAGGGGTATCTAAACACGAAAAGCATTTAGGAAATATCCCATGCCCAAATACAAGTTTAAAGTTCTCATTTTATCCTCAAGTAGGTTTTTTTTTTGTTGGTTAAAACAGATCAAACGGGTGTTTAAATAATAAGTTATAGCCGCTAATTTTCTGTACACAAGCTTCACAGTTGTCATTAGACACTGATCATATTTTTAACTTAAGGTTACTACTGCCTACCAGCCGGCAGATAAGAAATTTAAATAGGAAATCCCATGTTAAGGAAAATTCGCCTCAGTGCGTTAATTTAAAAGACAGGNCCGGCAGATAAGAAATTTAAATAGGAAATCCCATGTTAAGGAAAATTCGCCTCAGTGCGTTAATTTAAAAGACAGGGGTTTCAAACAAAATGTATTCTTCGCGAATTTTTCGGAAAAGTTCCCTAGAGCGAAAATGTTCCCGTAACACTTATAGCTTGTCTGTAAGGAATTTTTGAAATGTATATTTTACAAAAAAAACGTACATACTACCTGTCTGTATTGAAAATAAACGCTCGTAGAGATCTTATTAAAAAAAATCGTGAAGAAGAATGAATTTTGTTTGAAACTACTAACTATATTTAAAATTACGGACCAATGCGAAATTTCTTTAACACGTGATTTCCTTTTTAAATTTCGCAGCTGCCAGCTGGTAAGCAGTTGCCTTAATATGTCGAAAATATAGGGCCATCGCCTAAAGTCACGTTCATAGGAGTCGTCTACCGGAAGACTGCTCCTAAGTAGAGCACCTTGTGCGTAGAGGCGATGAGGCGAGCAGTGAGTGAGCAAGAGCCAGCCTTATAGCCCACGCGTTTCGAGAGCTCGAACGCAAAACAACTACAGGCAGAAAGAACACTTAAAACTTACAAATATTACCTTTCACACGGAAAAAAAAATTTTTGTAAACCGAACAGAAAATAGTTTCACAAAAATTTTTTTTGTAAAATTACAGACTTTTTTTTGGTGTGCATTGTCATAAGTCCTCATTAAATAAAGTGCACAGTCATATGAACTATGAACTTGACTGTGACAATATTGTATATTATGTGCCCACATGTGTCCGAGAAATACATCTTTGCTGCCGTTTCGGGCGCTTACTGCACCACAGCGCACATATGAATATACAGGATGATTCTAATATCATGGGACAAACATTGAGAGGTGGTAGATCTCACTAAAACAAACATTTATTGTATAGGAAAATATGGGCGGGAGTGACGCGCTGCGGCACAAACACTAAAATAACACATGAAATGCAACACATTGTTTATTTACAACGTCGCCACTAAATGCCTTTTTATAGCAATGTGTATAATAATTGCTCAAAATTGCTACCACCGACAGTAATGCAAGCTTGGTAGCGTCGGTGGAGTGATTGGCGAACAGATTCAAATACGCCGGGTATTTCACGCACGCCACCAGTCAGCCAATCACGCCATATGTAGAGGTCGCCAAGCATGCGTGACTGTTGGTGGATGCATTTCCAGCAACTGTTTTGACATTTTCTGTACGGAATCACTCGTTAAATATGCTGCTAATGAAAATTTTATGTTTCCGTTAATGTGTTATGTTTTTGTGTTTGTGCCTCAACGCGTCACGTCCGCTCATATATTCCTATACAATAATTGTTTGTTTTGGTGAGCTCTACCACCCCTCAATGTTTGTCCCATGATTTTAGAATCACACTGTATTGGTATTCGTCCTGCGAAAATTCGTGTAGCCTACCAATGCGCTTAACATAAATAAATAACGCACCCAAGTGTTTCACGCCTGTTCTAAACAAACGAAGATTAGTCCTGGTATTGTATAGTTACGGTGTTGGGGTATTCTTTCGGAAAAGTTTCTTTTGTTATAAAGTAAGTCTTAAAGTGTTTTTGACAATTATATATTTTAAAAAATGTCGTCTATCATAAGGAGGTTACGTTAATGTCTTAAAGCTTAAATGTTTACCTTAGTGTAATATTTTCGGCTTGTATTAATAAAGCAAACCAGCAAAGCAAACTCGCTAAAGTCAGCTTCTCAAGTACGAAAACCGTTGAATGTGGTACTTTTATCCAAACTTCGATACGTTCAGTAGCTGCAGCGCTTCGGACTACAATGTAGAAATGTTTTTTTTTCTCAGCGCTACTAAAATGTTTTTTTTTTAACGTACAACACATAACTTTGTGATGTTACAAATAAATGGTAGTTTTTCAACTTAAAATATTGGGAAGTGCACACAAAATTATTGTCATAATACGAAAACAACTTTAATAAATAGTGCCGCTGATTTTTCGTGAATAAATCAGAGCACACAGCCGACATCAACACAATAAATACACCTCGGCTGTTGCCATACCTCCATTGACTGCTGGTGTCGTTTCCGCATTTGACCGAGCCAATCAGGATTCCGTAACTTCGACACTCTACCTTAGTAATTCGTGCGCAAACAGTTAACAGGGACCAGAACATGCTTCAGCCAATCAAAAAAACCGGACTACCCCACAGAGCTTTGAACTGTACCTTGCCTCAAAATCGTTTCGCAAAAACTCACTGCTCGTAGTAATAAAAAAAAAAATTATAAAGGAGGAAAAATCTTTCGAATTTAATCACTAAAATGGAACACTAAAAATACTTGCTGGCACTGCCACACGATCTCTTACATCTGACAGGCCTTTATCTAGATTAAGTGACATAATCGNACTATCTCTTACATCTGACAGGCCTTTATCTAGATTGAGTGACATAATCTCTTTGTTTGGAGTCTTGGTAGGCATGTAATAATCTCACCTCTGGGGAAGTACTGTGGCAAGTGATAAAGGAATCTATCTCATTTCAGAAGGGCAGTGAGTCTGCAAGTGGATTGGACAGTTACAAAGTTTCAGTTAGGAATTGTAGAATTTATTGTTTTATGAACATTGCGTCGGGAAGATAGTTTGTGGTATTGGCAGGTGAATAAATTTTAGTTACAGTATGTTCAGTTGGTTACGACAATAGCTGGGCAGGAGAATAGTACGCAGCAAGGTGATTGCGTGAGCTTATATTACCTGGGAAATTAAAGTAAAAGGCAATAACAAATTTAATGCTCAAAAGAACGTTAAAAAAAACCTTATCCCCCTCAAATCCAAAGCTATTTGTTAACACATTAAATCGTTTCGGGGGAAATAATTATCACACAATATAATAGTTTGTAACTTTGACTTCACGATTTAAAGATATTCCTGTTCATACAATTTGTTTCTAGAAGTATTATAATTACTGTTCTTGTAACGTTGTAGTCAAATACAAAAGGGTATTACTGTATTTTCAGAAATTTTTGTAAATGCACAAAAATTTCTCAGTGATATTTATCAACATATTTTACAGTGTGTGGAAGCCAATTGTCCTGTGCGTGCGCCTCCATGTATAGACAGACCACAAATTCATTTTGCTGGAGTGAATATCTTCTGGGAAGCAAATAGATTTGAAACTGTGGGAATTTCCCAATAAAAGATTCCAATTTGCTACCAATTTGGACCAGGCTGTTTCATAACGACGCAGTGTTGTTTCATGAATCAATAAATCCAGTAGCGGAGTACTTTTCAGTGTTCTTCCTTTGAAGCTTTGCTGAAGTCGCGGTGGAAGTGGTTGCAATACAGAACACGTTTATTATTTTTAATCATTAGAACTTTCAAGCTCGCATTTTAAGACACTTCGTGCCATTTCAGGTGTACGAAGTTTCTAACAACCTGTTATTCAATACCAATAGCTACGCCCGTGGCTTCTGTATGCCATTTGAAATGGATGTCCAGTTCCACTCTGGAAATAGATCCCTGGGGATCGAAACACTTTAACCTTTGTGCTGATCGTGCGTCCTAAAATTCGTGCGAGCAGTTAGAGAAGCGAATCACTTCAAAAGAGGAAATTATTCATTACGCTGCCCCTCGGACTATACCACAAACTCGGCTGCATATTGATGATGATGCCAGAGTATCTCCGCACACGCGGGAAGCAAATGTAAATAAAAAATAGAATAATTAATAATTCCTTTGTTCCCACAGGATTATCAGGATTAGAATATAATGGCAGAATCACTCGGATGGTTTACATTAACACTGCGTGGGACAAAGTGAACGATAAAATCACGTCAACTGGACGTTTTAGGAAACCAGTAGAGAGAGAAAGACCGTTATAAAAAAAGGCAGTAAAATGCTACACAACAGGTTTTTCCAAACTTTGTGGGTGAGTTTGTATTTATAATGATGCATTTCTGTGGAGACATTTCTAATGGGTTAATTCCATACACTGTGTTGCGACGCAAACTAATACGCAGGGTGTAAGAATGTGCCCTCGTATTCATCATCTATGCCTGTCGCTATAACATGCCAGTAAGATTTGTTTTGTTGAAAGTTATCAAGCATTTTCTAGCTGTAACTAAAATAAGTTTCCTGCCCTGTNGGGGGGGGGGGGGGTGGTAGACTTCTTAATTTAGGTGACGCAATCGAGCCTATATCCTCCCTAATGAGGTTTTAATCGGCGTGTGTTACGTATGGCTTGTGGATCAATGTAAACGAAAATCGATTTTGCGTCTGAATATGTTTGAGTATGTGCATAAGTTTCCGCGGAAAATGTCACAGCTTGCTGTCCCACAGAACACTTCAGCACAGATCCACGTTCGTGAGTGGATGAGATTAACATGTCTCTCGTCGTAGGAAGATGTTCGTGAAATACGGGCGTTCAGTGTCAGTGTAAGTTAATCATAAATTCCAACTTAAATAAGATAAAGTCTTATCACGAAGACAGGCGGCAAGTAACTAAAAGAATGTTGGAAATGTACAAGAATTAAAGTGAATTTTGGAATTTAAAAAAAATCTTTTCGCAAAAAACACGTGGCGATACCTATCGGAGAACTGAACAAGCTCGGTCTCAAATAGGAAAAGTAAATCGCACCGATGGTGTGTGCTACGTAACGTACGCCACGACCGCCTGTATATTTTTCTGCGCCTTCGAACGAATTACCACGAAAAGGAATATTCAAAATTTGTTTGGGGATCTGTTAACGCCATTTAGATTCAAAAAATCTTTGCCGAAACCGGCATTAAAGATTTGTTTTACGTGTTAACAGAATATAGGGCATTCTTTTATATATTTTCCGAAGTTAATAACTGCTGCTAATCTTTTAAATAATCGTTTATTTCTTCCCGGAAAATACTGTTTCATAATAACCAATGGTAGCGATGCTGTAACAACTTGATAACTCTTGATAAGCTATCATCTATTAGGGGCATTGCAAAAAATTATGATAAACCTTTTGAAAAGGAATTTACGTTAAATATATATATATATATATATATAAATACAATACGGCGCCTACTGATAATCTTTTAACATTCCAACACGTTCCTGTCGTTGTTTGAAAATACGTAACTGCAAATCTGCGTTGTCTACCGCTGTGGAAATTATGGAGACAGAACCGATAATAATATTATCCCAAAAGTTATTAAACATTTTCACTCCTTGTATTGTTTTAATGGCTAATTCCAGACGTGGCATGATGCCTGTCGCGTGTATTCGTACCAAAGTGCGAATCTTAAATTTTTATTTAATCGGTAGATTGAACTATTCCCTGTATCCGAATAATTAGTGGGATGGAAGTAATTCGCTGTTCCGTGTTCCGCGAGCTTGACTGTGATTTCTGCTGACATAAAAGCGTCGTATAAAAAAACACTAGTACCCAAGAGGCAAAGCCACTACAAAAACTGGGCCAGGGAGCTAAATCTAAAACCACGCAAATTTTTTTAAACTGCGTAATTTCTTTCTTCCTAAGTGCTTTGTAACGCCTCAAATAACCGCTACTTTATCTGTCACAGCTACCTCAGTTTATTCCTGCACTGTATGTAATAACGCAGTATTTAGTAATTTTTCTATTTTTTATTTGTGGCATCTATATTTTATTTACTATTTAGCTGATTTAATTTGTTAATTTCAGGATGTTTTAATCTTTGTAATTGTATTTAAGTTTAATTATGTTTGTAACTCTTTCTGAATTTCTACCACGAAGATATTTGTATATGGTTTAATTTCCATACAGAATTTATTATTTGGTTGCTATAGTAACGGACGACGTAATGTGTGAGATATGATGTAGCCGTCTCGTGATTGGCGCGACGTTTGAAGCGTTAATAAGAACGCAGTTTAGCGCGCTTCTAGCCGTCTTGTTCCCGCCAGGCACGTCGAGACCTAGTGGGTCATCGGCCTGGTAGGAAATTTCCACTTTCTTGTTCATTTGGCCGAGTTCACGTAGACTGTCTGACGGGGCAGAGACGCGCTGCACAGAAGAGCAATAAAATAGCCTGCACGCTGTACCTACGCAGTTTAGCAATTAAATNACGGGGCAGAGACGCGCTGCACAGAAGAGCAATAAAATAGCCTGCACGCTGTACCTACGCAGTTTAGCAATTAAATGCAAGTTAGAGCACCCGACATATTGCGTGTGGTACGATATAGACTGTAATAGCGTACCCCAGGCCCGAGAACCTTGTGAGGGCAGACATTTTAAGGCCAATGACTAGCGGAACCCGCCTAAGGAGATTCTACCAGATGTTGATGTGGTACTTTCAGCCAAGTATTTTTGGATTTCGACGCAGAGACGTCATCAGTAAAAACAAAACGTCATCTTGGATCATAGAAAGTTGAAGTTACTCTGCCTGTTTTTCCTACGGAGNGACGTCATCAGTAAAAACAAAACGTCATCTTGGATCATAGAAAGTTGAAGTTACTCTGCCTGTTTTTCCTACGGAGGCCTGACAAGCTCTCATTAATTCTCTCGGCTATGTTTATTTGAGAAAGACAGTAAAGATTTATTTAATTTAAATATTTTCAAGAATTTAAGGAATTTTTTAAGAACGTAAATTATTTTTGAATTTTTAATGAGATACGTACCAGAAGGCTACAGTCATAGTGACGGCCACATTAAGCAGAACTAATTTTGAAACTATTATCGGGCGTATATCATACAATTAACAACGTAAAAATATATTTGAGCATTCTCTAACGTATGTGGTGAGTATATAATCTACACTAAAATGCTGAGCATTTTCAAAGTTAAATAAATTATCCACGTATAACAATGTTGCAATCTGGTTTTATTTGCCAGATACAAATTTCAGTTTTTATGTGTACGAAATTTATAGTATATTTTATTGATTAGCAGTTCAACAGAGTGTTTCGTTCGGACGCGCGCAAAACACTGGTGATGCACAACTGTTTTTATACGCTGTCGAGTATAAAAAAATACAGCGATACGGGATCAAGTTCAGGAAAGCAAACAGAGGGGGAAAAAATATATTGTTGTTATTTGTGAGTCAGCCATCAGGAACAGCAACCAAATACGCAGTTTTTACTGCTTTATTTTTTCAGTAGAATAAACCGGAAAGGTACTGTATGTTACAATAACATTCAAAAGCGCTAAAACAAATAGAAAAAAAAAATATATATATTTCATTTTCTGCGTTTTCGAAAGTATGAATGGATTATTAATTTCATTGTTTTCAAATTGTGTATGCTAACAACAATTATCCACGTAATATTTATATTACAAAGCTATAATTTTTTTTGTTTATTTTTATTGCACCGACAGTAATCAGAATCACGTAACTCAACAGGCCATTGGAAGAGTTCACGCTAAATATTGATCATTGATCGTTACGTTACATAGAATGAGAATGGGAATAAGACATTTCGGTAAACTATCGCACCATCGACAACAGGCGGGAATAGAACTTAACCAACCAGATGTAGTTCAGATAGGCTCCTGTAGCTATGAATACGCATAGGAAGGGTAACGGGGCGCTCGAATCATGTTTGACACACATTCACCATGGATCTTAATCCCACTGCACCATAAACCGTAACGCAATGAAGTGCGTCGTGCCAGCCTATTAACACGGAAATGAATGAACACTTCCGAGTTCAGTGACAACGCACGCGATTGGTTCATTGGAGATTTCAGCTCCGCGCGTTGCACAGTCGTCTGCAGAGAGACGACCTGATCGTACGTATTCGTTAGGGATCGAGACACTTGATATACCATTTGGTGTTATGATTTACCGTAATTCCGTTAGCGAGATTTGAACCCTCGCCCGTTAAGGTGCTCGCTTATCCTAGAAGACTTCTGCGCGTTTGAAGCTCAGAAACAAGGAGCGATAAGGGCTACACCAACACGCATACTAAGTGCCCTGTCGCTGCTAAGCGCAAGGCTTTTACCTTGCGTACAATTTTTCGTCGTGTTGCATGTACCTATGGGACTTCGGCAGTGACACTATCATTTTACTGGCAGAAAGTATGTCGCAAGGTTCAATGCGAGTTTCCTATCGTAGTTTAGCCCGTGTCCGTGTAGTGTGTTTCAAGATGCTCAAGTCTGAAAAAGTAGTATCTGACGATGCCGGACGGCGACAAAGAAATTATCTGCCATTCCGTCCACGTTTGGTGCTATTTCTCGCAAGTAAACATGCTAGGGACACTTTTAAAAGTTTCGTAAAAAAAAAACTCGTGTTTCAAACATCCTGCAGCGAATTCAAGCACCAGGTAGGCGGCTGACTTCCTTAAACCTCCTCTACGTACGAGTGTGACGCCTAAATGACAACGGCCATCGAAAACCATACATGCAACTTCCGTGGCCTAGGTCGTAGGTATTTGCGCTATGATACACCAGCCTTGCATGCCAGTACGTTATTTTCTTTATATTTGAACGAGTCGTGCATGGAGGTGTGGAAAAAAATGAAATATTACCTCGGACAACGCCATTGCAAAGGTGTGTTGCCTTACATTTTCTGAGGCGGACAAGAAACGTGATACGATGCACGTGCAAAATAATAATTAAATTGTTTTACGCGTACAGAATAGGTAAGTAATATAACGTGTCAGTTTTTTTTTTCCATGAGAGTGGTAACCATTCACTGGTAAGATGAGCGAGACTCTAAAAGCGGTCCATGTGCCTAAAGATGGATTCACTACCTCCAAGTAGAATACGCACGTGTGAACATAAGTTGAGAACTGTATGGATATAGTCTATTCGCGGTTTCTTCACACTTTTCGAATCAGACATTTGAAAATTCACCCCATGAATAACGTGTTTATTTATTTCCTAAATATGCCATGTTTCACAAGCATTTTATACCCCTGTTAACAAACCAATTTCATATTTTTCTTAAAGTTGAAGTTTTATGTGTATTTTATCTATAAATTATAATGAATAATTTATAATAAATATGCAGAAATAAAAAAGGTAAGAAAAAATGTGTATTGGTAGCGCCTAGTAAGAAAAAGTTCGCATGCAAAATATCATTAGAACACATTACAAAATATCATTCAGTGCGTTGTCCTTTGTTGTAATTTTCTAGACTTAGTTAAGCTAAGTTTGCAAGAGGCGGAGTGTGCAGTAACCGTGAATTGATTATACGTATATCTAAAGGCTGTCCACGGTGAAGAGAGCACATTTGAAAGCCCTGCTGTATTCTTACACCATTTGAAACATTAACACGGTAATGGGCTTGATCACTTTATTCATGCGTTGGTTAAGTGAAACCATAAAAAAATTAGAAAAATATATTTTTTGCACACTTTCTCATTCTTAAAATATATGTATTTAAAAGAACAAAAAGTAAAATACACAATTTCAGTATTCAAAAATGCTGGCCTAACACCTTTATTCAACGTTGAGACATGGAACTACTTTCCCTCTGTTGGTACCAACTTTACTGGGCGTATGCCCACCAGTGTGCCCGATAAAATATATGCAGGAAGGGGAAGTGACATTTTGCAAANACCAACTTTACTGGGCGTATGCCCACCAGTGTGCCCGATAAAATATATGCAGGAAGGGGAAGTGACATTTTGCAAAGACAGATTTCAGTGCTCAGTTAACAGCGAACACCCTTTATTCACATTCACACGTTGCTTACGTAAGTAGAAAAAAAGGGGGCAGAGCATCTCAACTTCAACTTATACGTACATACGTGCGGCTAAACTCTNTGCTTACGTAAGTAGAAAAAAAGGGGGCAGAGCATCTCAACTTCAACTTATACGTACATACGTGCGGCTAAACTCTCAACGTCCGATTGTATACAAATATTTTATAACTAATACTGCTAATGTAAATTCACTAATACACGAAATTCTGTTTTATTTCGCCAATGTTTAAAAATTAGCACCACGTCTTGCACAAAGCCTGAAGAAACAGAACACAAAATAATCATCGTTCGCAAAGTTACGTTTTTGTTTGAATGTCTGCCTATATGTGTCTGCCAACAGAAAACATACGTTCGTTACGAAGATATTGTGAATCCATATTTATTGGTCATTGTGTGCTACGGAATTTGACATGCCAGGTGTCAAGTTAAGTTAATATGAACTGATTGGCAAACTCCATTCCGACATGTTGCTGGCAAGTTACATCTGTTTGCTGGCGTGTGCGCTCGGAGTTCTTGATATATAATAGGTTCTTTCACTTCTGTATTGTTAAGTATTCTATAATCTAAATAGGACTTTTCCCTAACTAGCCAAATGGCATAAAACGAGAGCGTTAAAAATTATTATTAAAAAATTTGCTAGTACGTACATGCGTTTGTATGAGCAAAAAAACAGATTCGTTAAAAACTTTTCAAAAGTAGTGGTGTAATTTTTGGCCGAGTGAATTAAAAGATAAGTTATACATATAGGAAACGTAAGTATGTATATAAATTTGTGTGAGCACTTAATATGCAATTAAATCTCTTTCTTTTACACTGAAGAGCCAAAAAAACTGGTACACCTGCCTTATATCATTAGCACCCCACCCCCCGGGCCCCTCCTGGCTAGCAGAAGTGCCGCAAGGCGACGTGGCATGGACTCGACTAATGTCTGAAGGTATGTAGGAGGCAATTCACACCATGAATCCTGCTGGGCAGTCCACAAATCCAATCTGCGCCAATTTGAGAAAGGGTTGCACGTCTGTCACGTTAATTATTCTCGTCAGTCGTCGTTTGTCCCGTTCTTTCACGATATTTTTCCGGCCGCAGCGATGTCGAAGATGTGATGTTTCACCGGATTCCCGATATTCACGGTACACTCGTGAAATGGTCGCACGCGAACATCCAAATGTTATCGATACCTCGGAGATGCTATGTCCCATATCTCGTGTGCCGACTATAAAACCACGTTTAAACTCACTTAAATCTTAATAACCTGACATTGTAGCAGCAGTAACCGATCTAGCTGCCGACCGCATCGCGTTACTCTGATTGGTTTCATACCTCTGTTATTTGCATACGCACGCCTGTACCAGTTTTTATGGATTTTCAGTGTACGTCTGCAAATGGAACACGAAACATTTCTGTGCAATGATCAAAACCACCGTTAATTTGTATTTCAATCCAAATCCACGATCAAAATAAAATAACGACTGTGAATCTTTTTGTATATAAATGTAACTAGTTTATGTTATGTACCACTCAAATGTTTGATACATACACGTAGCTAGAATAAATTATGTTTCAGTGTATTTGTGAAGAATTGCCCTTCCTGTTAAGACTTAATGGTTACCAATGTTGACATTGAAATAGTGGTGACGTCTGGCTGTTACTTTGTGGTGTCGCACCAGCGAACACATCGCACACTGGGTTGTGTGTTTGTTGTACAGCAACACAACTTCGATTAATCTTGTGTCCAACTTGGTGATGACACTTCTGTAGTGCCACAACTCTCAGCACGAGGTACTTAGTGTCGAAAACAAAAAAAAAAGGTAATGTGGTAAATCTTCAAACTTTGCACGGAAGAGGTTTATGGGTGCGGTGCAAATTTGACCCATTTCGCGGGAAGCACGGAATCGTTTTATCCCCCCTCCCCCTTCGGCTCTAAATCCTCTAAAAAAAAAGAAAAAAAAAAGTAAAAATTCATTTGGAAGCGCATTTCGTTTCCGCGTTTGTTGAAGTAACAAAATCCGGAATTTCGTAAGCGGGTGAATGAGGATTTGGTGTTGGGGCCGGGAGGGGGTGCTAGGTATCCGGGAGGGATGATAATCGGATCTAGGCGGCTGCGAGCGGGGAGAGGAAACGTTATTTATGCGCGGGACTCCAAACGTGCTGTAAGGCTCACGAAAAGAAAAGGGAGGAGCGTGGGTTATCTTTACCCCCCCCCCCC
>NQII01005188.1:83795-152114 GCA_002778355.1 Clitarchus hookeri | reverse complement strand
CGGGGATCAGCCATGAGTTACGAGTTGACGTAGCACGATTCACGCCGCCGGCCCGCGTAACGTGACGCAGGAAACGGCCGCTTCGAGCGCGGTAACTCCACCGTTAATCGAGCTAATCTGCGAGTGGCTTTTACGTCGAATGGTTATGGCAGGGGCAGGCAAGTAATTTTTAGTGGAGTCTGGATGCTTCCAAAAATTCCTATCTAGTTCAAGACAAAAATATAAACATTAAATACACAAAAAAAAAAACGGGACATGGCTTATAAAAAAAACACTCTATAAGTACCTCAAACCATTTTAAAACAAAACGTAATGTTTTTATATACTCTTCTAATTTTAGACATTTTTATTCCCTTAAACCTTAAATTAAAAAGATTTATAGGNACGTAATGTTTTTATATACTCTTCTAATTTTAGACATTTTTATTCCCTTAAACCTTAAATTAAAAAGATTTATAGGTTTTATTTGCAAGACTTACACATCTCCAACAGACAAAAATCAATTTTACGCTCACGCTACTAACAGAACATTTAAAAAATACGGAAAATATCCCCGCGCGCGTACTGCTGCGAACACAAGATTGTCTTCTGGAGAATAATAAACTTCTATTTATTAATATATTGAGCTAGTTAACGCACAATATTTTATGTTTAGACTATCCTGTTTATCCGTTGGCGGTCCGGCTTTGCCTTTTGCTGATCACTGGATTNACGTAATGTTTTTATATACTCTTCTAATTTTAGACATTTTTATTCCCTTAAACCTTAAATTAAAAAGATTTATAGGGTTTATTTGCAAGACTTACACATCTCCAACAGACAAAAATCAATTTTACGCTCACGCTACTAACAGAACATTTAAAAAATACGGAAAATATCCACGCGCGCGTACTGCTGCGAAAACCAGATTGTCTTCTGGAGAATAATAAACTTCTATTTATTAATATATTGAGCTAGTTAAAGCACAATATTTTATGTTTAGACTATCCTGTTTATCCGTTGGCGGTCCGGCTTTGCCTTTTGCTGATCACTGGATTATAGAAAAGAAGTTTGAAGGCTATACGGGAATGCTGGATTTGTTCAACATACAGCGTGGAGAGTGGACATTTAAAATCGTACGGACGTATTCAGCAAATGTCATAACGAAGTGGTTGATAGTTCCCCAGCCTTCTTCAGCTTTGCGTAAGAAATTGAGACCTTCACGTATTACCTTGGAAAGAAATGTAATGGGAGCGATGGGAAACAGAAGAATATCGCCGGGGCCAGGGATTAACGAGCAGCAACTATAACGTGGATAAGACCTGTAAAATAAAGAGAAATGAGGTTGATGGTGAAGGGTGTTTCTGATTATACCAAACTCCAAAGGATTCATTTACCTTTGTTTTTTTCAAATGATATACCATGCCGCGGGGAAGTGTGCAAGCATCGTCAATATAATATCATAGTCAAACTAGCGTCGAGTCTCCGCGATCAAAACTTAGGAGAACTGTAACTTGCGATTCCTTTAGGATGTTATAAAAATAACCATGCCACAGGTATAACATAAAAATAAGAAACAAAATGCTTTGGCTAAAGAATATTCTATAGTATATGCTGTAAATAAAAAAAATTAATAATTTATTAAAATTAAAATATTTTTACAGGGACGCTTGAGGGGCATATCTGAGTTTGTGAAGGATGAAAGGTTTAAATAAAAAAAGGAACTAATATTGTTTTGTAATACATTCACACAGATATTATTTACAGGATTAAATTATCTGTATCCATTATAACTCTTTTTATTTAACAGTGAGCGCAATATTTAATTTCTATTTTAACTTTAATTAACGTCCTTGTTAATGATTCTGTATGGTTTCAGTCAGTTAACTCATACTCATCATTAACACGTGTTCACTCTTTCGTTTCCCATCATTTGTAATGTCTTTCACGCACGCATCTGGTCCAATAGTCCAGTCTGTCAGCCGCACCCTTCACTGCTTGATACTCACAGTCGCAGATTTCCCTTCCGATGGTCACTTNGCCTTCCCATGCAAATGGTCGTCTTGCAGTGCCGATCTGGCGCCGTTCTCCTTCGTCACGGCTGCCTAAATCCTGACTGACGTCCTCCACCTGTGAGCTTCGCTAGAGCTTGAGTACGGACGGATAACATATAGGGACGCCGCAGGCGTCAACTTCTCTAGCTGGTCGTCGTCTATCGCTCGGAACTCAGCCACTCGCCCATTCAACAACTCCACTCAACTCCCTGCTTGGAGGACTGTCACACTTTTATATCGTTCGCCCAGGCCATCTGGAAGGTTCAATACACTCCGAGTCACACTGAGAGAACGAGATCAGTAATCCAGAGTATTCTTCAGATAAATGCAGAAATCCTATCCGCCCAAGGTCAGGAGCGACGAGCCACCAAAGGGTTATCTTGGCGATTGCCTTCATAACTCAGAACGCAAGTAGGATTATAGCACGTTTGTCATTCAATACATTCTCTTGACTTGCCACCCCGTTATCATCACTATTTTGTCCTTCTCTTTCGCCCGCTCGCGCGGGACGCGCCAAGGTCAGTGGCGCAGACCAGTGACATGTAACAATATTTAGTATGACTTCAAAAGCTAATGCGGTAAATGTACATACAAAGTATATATTATTGTGTTCTTATGTCACCGTTACAATAACTGATACCTGAGTGTTCGGTTTAAGTCTAGGATAATAAAAGTATGCCTTACTGACATTACACGATTCAACAGTAATAGGTGGGACAAGCGAAATGAGTTACTTTCAACAGGAAGAAGACCGTGATTGTTGTAGGTCAAACTGCATATAATTTGAAGTCAACTGCTTTTAAATCCCCCCAATCCATGTCAAGTGAAAAATTAAACATTTTTTAGTTAGGTTGTAGTTTGAGTTTCCGAAAAGTTTATTTTGTTCTCCATGTTCCTGGATTATTAAGTAACGTATTATTGGTACAAAGTGACATGATGTTTTACTGCCTGAAAAGCATGATATATGCTAGAATAAAAAAATCAGTAAAATACGAAATGATTTCGATACAAGACTTTGCAACGTGTGCACGATATCAAGGCATGCGCAAAACTATTTGGAAAATGGGTAGACTTTTCAGTTAATTACAAATTCTTATCTTATTAATTTTATTATCTTCGTTACTTGCTACAGAAAGCCTTTTACCGTTTTTTTTTTGTTAGGGGGTGGTTAAATATTTGAACATGTTTCGTACACGTTAAGTTCTGATAAGGAAAGCAGCATTATTATTTTAAAAATTTGTAATTATATAGTAAATAAATAACAAGAGTTTATTATCAGTTCATTTAGCCGCAAATATATTTTGAGGTGATGCATTTAATAGAACCTTTAAAAACATCTCATTAACAACTCTTATCAAAACTTAACGAAATACCCAACACAGTTATCGAATTGTAAAATGTAGTTAATTTCTTTTGTAAAAAAAATTATGCCAGCTCTACACACTTAAATCAGAGTGATTGCCCTGTAAACATGCACCGGAAAACATCTCACATGGTTCCGTCAACCATTATATTTTCCATGGTTGTTGGAAGAATGCGAATGGAGGAATTTAAAAGTTTGCGAGGGGAAGAGTAGGTTGTAAATATGTGTGAAGGACTGCCCTATTTGGATGCCCTTGGTACTTTAAGGTACGTAAAATAAAGAGACAGATGGAGAAACTTTGAGATACTCGGGCGAAAATAGAAATGAATAAGCCTTTTGAAACACTAGCTTCTATGACATTTTATTTCTTTCTAGAGGGAATATAAACTGGTCCATAATGTCTCGCCGAACATGGCGAAAGTTTTCGTGTTGCTGTCCCCTCCAACACAACCCGGAAATTTTCACGCCTGTAGCAGCCGAAATAGGTATTTCCACAAACATATCCATATATGACTTTATTTCTTCGTTGGGTAATAAATTCTCCCTGAAAGTATCCCCGTTACTCTCCGAGATACTGTACAAACAGCAGTGTGAAGTAGCGCCAACACAGTTGAGAGAGTTTGCGACGGTATCGACACGAACTTTTTCGTCTGGGAATGTGTGGAAACAAGAACACANGCGCCAACACAGTTGAGAGAGTTTGCGACGGTATCGACACGAACTTTTTCGTCTGGGAATGTGTGGAAACAAGAACACATCTTAGCTGTGGCAAACAAGAAGAAGAACGGGGGAGCTGCAGTGTATTTGGCGTCACATTGTGGAACTGAAAATACTGAGNCATCTTAGCTGTGGCAAACAAGAAGAAGAACGGGGGAGCTGCAGTGTATTTGGCGTCACATTGTGGAACTGAAAATACTGAGTATCTTCCTTTAGGGATTTGGGGAGCAAGCAAGTTATGTTCTCGGCAGTAAGGAAAGTTATGTGGTTTGAGTCGAGAGGTTTTGTCGGCTCTTAACATCGCAATATTGGGCGGTGGTGAGGTTTAAGCGAGTTGAAGATGAAACATAAGTGGAATGCAAGGGCGTGGAGGGAGCGGGGTACGCTTTCAATGGAATTCACATTCGCCAACTAAATCATACTTATGCCAGGCACAACACAACATAATTCGAACATACTTTGAAAAACCGATTACCATATATCAGCTACCTACATAATGCAAGCATATTCCTAACCTACCTGCCTCAAAATTACCGCACAAATAATTCATAGAGGTCTCATATACAGGTTGGGTATAAAATAATACCCCAACTTTGAAGGTCTATAATATCTAAATCAAACAACCTACAAACTTGACTGACCATTCAAATGAACCGTGGAACCGTGAAGTTTGTTCACCATACATTTATAAATTTTCAATGTTACCATCATGAGTGGCCCGAACGACATCCACGCGATAATCAAACTCGTTGCACGCTCTTGTCAGCATGTCCGGTGTTACGGTTTGGATGGCATTCGTATCTTTCGGCTTGAGGTGGTGAGGGAGTAGCGAACTCGCATTCGACACCTCAATGTGAAGTGGATGGTCTGCTGTTTCCTTTATGGTGCGCCACCCCATTGGCACCTAGCTATTCTTGTATAGCTGAACGAGACGTTGCCGCAACGCAGGATTGGTCGAGGAGTAGTTGGTGACCAGGCTCTTCATCACTGGCCCCCAAGAAGTTCGGATCTTACCCCGTGCGATTTTTTTATATGGAGGGTACATGAAGGATCAGGTGTTTCGTCCACCATTGCCGGCTAACACTGACGACCTTAAAACGACAATTACGGACGCCATCCAAACCGTAACACCGGACATGCTGGCAAGAGCGTGTAACGAGTTTGATTATCGCGTAGATGTCGTTCGGGCAGCTTATGGTGGTCACATTGAACATTGATGAATGTATCTTAAACACACTTCGCGGTTCCACGATTCATTTGAATGGTCAATCAAGGTTGTAGGTTGTTTGGTTTTGTTATTATAGATCTTCAAAGTTGCTGTATTCTTTTATACTCATCCCGTGTATCTCTATCTCTAGAAACATTTTTNTTGTTATTATAGATCTTCAAAGTTGCTGTATTCTTTTATACTCATCCCGTGTATCTCTATCTCTAGAAACATTTTTACTTTCAGACTTGCGACATGTTAACATATATTTGACCTGAAGTAACTGGGTAGCTGAGTGATAAGCACACACCAATCAGTGTTAACAGTAGAATGGCACAGAAATATAACCCAGATAACAATATTTCAAACTAAAAGTCAGTTGAAATGTTTTAATATCTTTGATAATTGCAACCTCGCACATGTCTTTTAGCCAGTTCGTTCGGATAGTCCGAAAATAAATAGNTTTTTAATATCTTTGATAATTGCAACCTCGCACATGTCTTTTAGCCAGTTCGTTCGGATAGTCCGAAAATAAATAGTCGACATTTTTGTTGAAATCATTGTTACCTTTTTCAGGAAATCTAGTGCAAATGTTTGAAAATGCGGATATTTTCTTTATAGCTGTAATTATAAGAAGTATGTTCAGGACCATTATATCGGCAATGAAATTTCAAGTCATTTCAAATATTCCTAAATATCATTTTTAGATTTCCCTATATGTTTCTTCCAAAGTTACGGTTCGTACAAATGGGTTGTCACGTATCATCATGTATTATTTTCTCTTGTAGAATCCTCGTGCAAAATATGTATTTTATTAACACCAAGAAATCATTTGTCATTAATAACTTTTATACACACAGAAATCTTAAGGGGACATCTATATAAGATGTCCCCTTAAGATTTCTTCACAAATATGTAGAACTTCAAAGAACTGCCTAAATGATTTGAGTACCACTCCTTTGCATTTTCTTCTTACGAATCAACTCCAAAGACGGAAAAATATTTTTTGTTCGCTACATGTGCTATTTTATGTATTCACAGTCGTAATTACAGCTTCATCATCGATTTTGTATTTCACAGTTATTTGTCCTGAATTATTCAGCTTTATATCGTTGAAGTGTATTGTGAATGATTAAGATTTTTCAACATTTTGCATCCACTTGAGTTTTTATAGTAAGCCCACACACACATATATATATATATATATATATATATATATATATATATATTACAATTATATCACATTATGAAAATATCAATTATTGTTTCAAATGTTTTAATTCGACAATATATTGTTTTCTTTAGTAAGAAGTATCTTTCGTACCTCATTATCTATATTTGGTTAACCAGCTATTTCATAAAAGGCGAAAATTAATTGAAAATGTATAATCTTTCGTATACTTATTTGTATTATAATTTAATCTTTCGTCTTTTGTAGCTTTGTATTGTAAAAGTGGGAAACTTTAAAAACACTCGTTTTTCTTATGCCTTCAGACAGCGTAGCCAAAAATACTAACAATACAACAATAGCAACTCATAGCACTCTAGTTATGACGTTATTTCAAATTCATATAACTATATTTTTTTTAAATATACAAAATAATAATTGCTGCTTTAAACGTAGCATTGTAGGTTTCCGATATGTAACAGATGATATGGCGTGTTTAATGAAGCTGCACAGTCACGTACGAGTTTGTGTTTACGGATAGCTCTGAGTTAGGAACATCAAGTTTGGGTTTGAATTTATTTTAATTGCTTGTGTTTGAGTACACGCGCTATCGGCCGAGATAACTAAGCTAGCGCATTTTCCATAGTAATTAATTTATTTTTAATGAATAAAGGAGTTCTCCAGCTGTCTAGCATGTTAGAAGTTTCCGAGCCGTTATTGAAGACTGTCTTAGCAAAACTGGTCAGTTTTCACTTTTATATGTACGAATACTGCTAGTATAGTTACTCACACTGCTACACAGATCGTCGATGTTATGTTCCTTAAGTTTAGCATGCCATAAATTTGGCACCTTAAATGTACAGATATATTTGCACGTCAGCAGAAAAAAAGAAGCGATTTTGACATCTTTCCTTGCAAATAGACAGTTAAATATTTTTCATGGCTTCCCATATTGAAATATTATTCGGTTAGCGGAAGGGTCTGTTGTGTTCAATACTAATATGACATTCGACATAATATCAGCAGCAAATGTGTAACTGTTACATCCTTTTGTGAGTCGTTTATCTCTCACCGAAGTGTAGACATCAACAGAAAAGAAAATTCAGTTGCGTCTCCTTGTAGGTCAGAGGTAACGATTCAGCTGAAGTTTTCTTTTCAGAAATAGACACCGATTATAAAGAGAACTTCACTTAGTAGAAGATGAATCGTGTTTACAATGGGCGCCGCATTTGTAACGAAATGTCTATATTTTCATCTCCGACTCTGGTATATTTTTGTATAAGATTTGGGAGTCACATTCACGCCATATTTCCATCAGGTTAGCGTTGTCATAAGGTGTGAAAATGAATGGTGTGAAACATTTTTACACATTTTAGACTATGTTGTAGGCTACCCTGAAGAGACACATCAATTTATTCGCCTGCTGCGAAACAACTGGTTCTTACACTTGGTGTGTCATCGTAGAAGGACAAATTTTGCTAGCGAAGGAAAACCAGAAGTTGTTCACATTAATCAAATATAAATTCCTCAATCATATACATTTTCTGTCGCTATTTAAAATTGTACGGGAAAGTTAAATGAATGTCGGCAACCAAGGGTGGTAAGTAAACTCAGTGCACATGTTTTAAGATATTTACAAAATCGCAAGGATTTAGATTAAGACGCAGTTTATGGAGCCGAGTAAACACATTTAAGAAAAATTGGCTATGGTATAGACAAGGGCTACAACATGTAGCGAGAAGGAGGGAATATTAAGAGTTTATGTTATGTGTTTGGGGATCATTCGAACTTCATTCTGGTCAAAATGTGCACGTTAATTCCATAGTGCACAATTATTAAGAGATTTAGATAATACGATTATATTAAAACTTTCTGTGCTTAAAATAACACTGGAGGTAGATGTTTTTTTTTCTACTTTATTTATACTGGCGTAGCTAAGGCTTCAATACCTTCTCTTACACTTAACCAGGTATAACATTATGTACACATGCATAAACATAATGAGTAAGATAGAAATATACTTCAATTCTTAAATTAACAAGAGACGAAAAAGAAATATGATAGCTCAAATAGATTAAACTTTATAAATGGTATGTGGTTTCCAATTATGTACATATCTTGAGCAGGACTAGAGACATGAAAATGTTTAAAGAAAAAAAACCAATAGCACAATAATGTGTATCATAACCCACATTACCAATCAAAAATATAAATGTGCAGAACCTACAAAGTAACTGAGAGGAAAACAAGAATTTCAATCTCAAAACAATAAAATAAATAAACAGATCTATAATAATAACCACTTACAGATTAATTAAAATTGAATGCAGCAACTCTTTTAAATAAATTGACGAATAGACAGCAACGATTTACACATTGATTAACGTGAATGTATATATATAAACAGATGTTGCTAGGTCGTACAAAAATTTAACGGGAAAAAAAGCTAAACAAATTAAAATGCCACGGAATAATGATGCGCGTCCATGCGTGTGTGTGTGTGGAATCATTGGCGCCTATTCTTAATGTACTTGGTAGCACTGCTCCTAAAAGTAGTTAGTGTTGTCGAATTGCTTACTTCTACGGGTAAATTATTCCGCACTCGTGTGACAGAGACGGTGAAAAATTGGCCTATACCTGGGTTTTGTGAGCTGGAATATTTTTAGCACGCGTGTTAATAGTGTGATCACCCCCCAAGGTTTTCTGCCAAGTACGTAAATATTCTGGCANCGCGTGTTAATAGTGTGATCACCCCCCAAGGTTTTCTGCCAAGTACGTAAATATTCTGGCATAGTAATTGACGCATTCTGGGTCCCTATATTTTATTCGTCAGAACACACGCTATGGCGAAGCTCGCGGGCGTACGACCGCAATAAGGATTAAGGGTTTTGTGGACGTGCCGGCAGAGTGACGCCAGGANCGGTTAGCGGAAGGGTCTGTTGTGTTCAATACTAATATGACATTCGACATAATATCAGCAGCAAATGTGTAACTGTAACATCCTGTTGTGAGTCGTTTATCTCTCACCGAAGTGTAGACATCAACAGAAAAGAAAATTCAGTTGCTTCTCCTTGTAGGTCAGAGGTAACGATTCAGCTGAAGTTTTCTTTTCAGAAATAGACACCGATTATAAAGAGAACTTCACTTAGTAGAAGATGAATCGTGTTTACAATGGGCGCCGCATTTGTAACGAAATGTCTATATTTTCATCTCCGACTCTGGTATATTTTTGTATAAGATTTGGGAGTCACATTCACGCCATATTTCCATCAGGTTAGCGTTGTCATAAGGTGTGAAAATGAATGGTGTGAAACATTTTTACACATTTTAGACTATGTTGTAGGCTACCCTGAAGAGACACATCAATTTATTCGCCTGCTGCGAAACAACTGGTTCTTACACTTGGTGTGTCATCGTAGAAGGACAAATTTTGCTAGCGAAGGAAAACCAGAAGTTGTTCACATTAATCAAATATAAATTCCTCAATCATATACATTTTCTGTCGCTATTTAAAATTGTACGGAAAAGTTAAATGAATGTCGGCAACCAAGGGTGGTAAGTAAACTCAGTGCACATGTTTTAAGATATTTACAAATTCGCAAGGATTTAGATTAAGACGCAGTTTATGGAGCCGAGTAAACACATTTAAGAAAAATTGGCTATGGTATAGACAAGGGCTACAACATGTAGCGAGAAGGAGGGAATATTAAGAGTTTATGTTATGTGTTTGGGAATCATTCGAACTTCATTCTGGTCAAAATATGCACGTTAATTCCATAGTGCACAATTATTAAGAGATTTAGATAATACGATTTTATTAAAACTTTCTGTGCTTAAAATAACGCTGGAGGTAGATGTTTTTTTTTCTACTTTATTTATACTGGCGTAGCTAAGGCTTCAATGCCTTCTCTTACACTTAACCAGGTATAACATTATGTACACATGCATAAACATAATGAGTAAGATAGAAATATACTTCAATTCTTAAATTAACAAGAGACGAAAAAGAAATATGATAGCTCAAATAGATTAAACTTTATAAATGGTATGTGGTTTCCAATTATGTACATATCTTGAGCAGGACTAGAGACATGAAAATGTTTAAAGAAAAAAAACCAATAGCACAATAATGTGTATCATAACCCGCATTACCAATAAAAAATATAAATGTGCAGAACCTACAAAGTAACTGAGAGGAAAACAAGAATTTCAATCTCAACGCAATAAAATAAATAAACAGATTTATAATAATCATTTACAGATTAATTAAAATTGAATGCAGCAACTCTTTGAAATAAATTGACGAATAGACAGCAACGATTTACACATTGATTAAAGTGAATGTATATATATAAACAGATGTTGCTAGGTCGTACAAAAATTTAACGGGAAAAAAAGCTAAACAAATTAAAATGCCACGGAATAATGATGCGCGTCCATGCGTGTGTGTGTGGAATCATTGGCGCCTATTCTTAATGTACTTGGTAGCACTGCTCCTAAAAGTAGTTAGTGTTGTCGAATTGCTTACTTCTACGGGTAAATTATTCCGCACTCGTGTGACAGAGACGGTGAAAAATTGGCCTATACCTGGGTTTTGTGAGCTGGAATATTTTTAGCACACGTGTTAATAGTGTGATCACCCCCCAAGGTTTTCTGCCAAGTACGTAAATATTCTGGCATAGTAATTGACGCATTCTGGGTGCCTATATTTTATTCGTCAGAACACATGCTCTGGCGAAGCTTGCGGGCGTACGACCGCAATAAGGATTAAGGGTTTTGTGGACGTGCCGGCAGAGTGACGCCNAATACCTACTTCCAAACTTCAGCATTTGGCAGGTATCATAATATACGAGAATAGTATTTTGTATGCTAGTGTGATATTGTGGAGCTGATGTTGTTAGTCCAGACATAACCAATTAAGTTTATCAAAGTAAGGAGACAAGTGATCATGTGATTTTAGGTTCAACAAAAATCGAACACAAGAATTTTGCATGTGTTGAAGTTTAGCTGCCAATTTTTGCGTGATGTCTCCATAAACCATGTCGCAATAATCAAACATAGGGAATATCAGCTACTGTACCAATGTTAATTTGGCTTTAAGTGGTAGAAAATTCTTAAGACTATAAAGGATATGTAGTATAGGGTATGTCCTCTTACAAACAGTGTTTATGTGACCGGACCACGAGAGTGTCTCGTTAACGCCTAGCGTTTTAACAGCTTTCAACAGAGTAATAATCCCATCGGCTAGAACAATATCAGGGAAAGTCAATCTGTAACATTCATTTAAATTTCTACGAGAACCGATTAATAAACAATGTGTCTTCGCAGGATTGAATTTTAATTTATTTCTGCTGCACCAAAGGTGTACACATTCAAGGTCTTTTTTTATGTCCTTAATTAAAGAGCTGATTAGTATCAGAGAAACATATGAATACAACTGGAGATCATCCGCGTATAAATGATGACGACATTTTCTTAGCACTGATGATATGTCATTAATGAATATGGAAAAAAGAAGCGACCCAAGTACACTACCCTGAGGAACGCCTAAGTTCATAGGTTGCCGGGTGGACTTTTTATCATCAATGACTACACATTGATGACGACCCTGAAGATACGAAGTCATCCACTGTACTACATTATCTGAGAAATGAAAATGTAGTTTAAGTTTCTGCACTATTATGTCATTATTTACCATATTAAAAGCTTTACTGAAATATAAGACCAGTATAGTCACCTGACTTCTATATATGGCCATTCTGATAGAATCTGCAATATCTATAAGAGCACTGCAGGTACTATGTCCTGTACGGAAGCCGGAATAGTAACTGTCAAATAATTTGTTGTCGTTCCATATTTATACACTTGTTGATGTACTAGGAATTGTAATGCTTTCGACAAAGCTGGTATAATACTAATGGGCCGGAAATCGTCTAACACAGTGGCGCTGGTGCGCTTAGCAAGTGGTTTCACAATGGCATATTTCCAAGAAGTGGAGAAGAAACTAGCTGACAGCGATTCGTTAAAAAGATCAGTAATGGTACGCAGTAAAATGTGTATTATTGTTTTAATGAAACGAATACTAACACCATCCAATCCATCTGCTTTAGAATTTATGCGCATTATTGCTCTGTAAGTTTCCTTTAAAGTTACACGTTGAAAATAGAACAAATTGCATCGAGATTCTTTCACTGTTTCATGATGCTTTAGATAAGTAGTGTCAGTTATAGCCCCTGCTACCTGTTTACCACATGAAGACTGTACAAAGGAAAGGTTGAAATATTCTGGAGAAATGTTTAAAAATTAGGTAATATTAGTTTTACATTTACCTATCCCTAAGTTACGCAATCTTTTCCACAAATCACCAGGGGTTCGGAATCAAATAAGTCGAGTGAGTAGAGCATTTCAGCACGCCTTGCCAACTGTATGCATTTATTTCACAGTATCCTGTACTGTTCAAAACTGTCAGCTGCGGGGGCATTAGTTCTTATGTCCCGTTTGTATCTGGAGTAAGCATTGTCACACTTTATCATCAGCTGAACAATATCACCTATAAGCCACGGAGCAGATGATTTTGTTACCCGTCTAGATTTAATTTACACCGTTCTGTTGTTACAAATCTGTGATCATCTGACTAAAACGGGAAATTTTCTCGTCCAATGTGTCAATCACGTTTATTTCATGCCATGGCCTTAGTACCGCATCGCTGTTCAACTTTTTCTTATAGATATTTTTTAAATCTCTGTAAGTAATTATTTTATGTTTAAATTAAGGAGCACGCAGTTTATAGGGTAGGAATATAAGATCATGAAATGAAATACCTNAGTAATTATTTTATGTTTAAATTAAGGAGCACGCAGTTTATAGGGTAGGAATATAAGATCATGAAATGAAATACCTGAGACAGCAGTCTGTCCATGCGTCAGAATAAGTTTGGGATTAGACGTAAACATTAGGTCAATCCAGGCTGTGTGGTGAGTAGCGCCAAGTGGGCAGACTTTAATATTCATACATGACAAGNCGTAAACATTAGGTCAATCCAGGCTGTGTGGTGAGTAGCGCCAAGTGGGCAGACTTTAATATTCATACATGACAAGATAGTTAGTAGCTTATTTGCTTCAATTGTGTTAGACAGAAGACTTTTATTGAAGTATCCCACAATAATGCAGTGCTCGTAACCAAACAATACAATTTGACAACGTTTCTTCAAAGTCGGACAGATCTGCCGCCTTCGGTGGCCGATAAACTACTGCTAGTAAAACTTNCAATTTGACAACGTTTCTTCAAAGTCGGACAGATCTGCCGCCTTCGGTGGCCGATAAACTACTGCTAGTAAAACTTAATTCGGTGGAATTGTTAACTCATTGATGATATATTCTTGCCTTCTATCGTACTCGGAGGGTGACGACGAGAGAATNAATTCGGTGGAATTGTTAACTCATTGATGATATATTCTTGCCTTCTATCGTACTCGGAGGGTGACGACGAGAGAATATTATGTTTAATATTATCCTTAACGTAAATGGCCACTCCACCGCCACCTTTATTAATGCGGTCATTGCGCACAATTTGATAACCAGATAGCCTAACGAGCGACGATGAAAGGCTAGGTTTTAACCATGATTCACNCGGTCATTGCGCACAATTTGATAACCAGATAGCCTAACGAGCGACGATGAAAGGCTAGGTTTTAACCATGATTCACTAATTAAAATTGCATGCATAGAGAGTGGCGTAAAAATTCTCCTCACTTCATAAATGTCCCACAGCAAATACTGGGAATTGATGTGAGCAACCTGTAAACAGTCAGGATAAGGAGAAAGAGCATTGACGATGTACGTCTGAGGGTCAGCTGTGGAGGACGGACACGCTTGGAAACCGCGGGTGACAGGACTTGACAACACTANTCGATGTACGTCTGAGGGTCAGCTGTGGAGGACGGACACGCTTGGAAACCGCGGGTGACAGGACTTGACAACACTACATCATCGTTAGGATGGCTGCCCATCATAGGAAGTTGAAAAACTGACTAACTCACCTAGTTAATTGCCGACGATTCCACAAACCATACACTTAGAAGCCATATTTATACAAACGCACATAATACACACACACATAGTATGATGCAACACAGGGAAATATTAAAATTTAAGAGATTAAAAATAATTATTTATTAGTAGCTTAAAGACTGAAAGAAACTTATATTAGTACCTAAATAAAGTTGCACAAGAAGTTAAGTTGCACACGGAAATAGGAAATTAGCAAAGGATCGAAGCAAATAATAAAAATAGAAATTAATAAGTTCACTTGCTTGTTAGTAGTTTAAAGATTAATAAAAAGTAAACATAAAATGTTGAGGATATGTCGATACTGATAACGAGCAATCAGTATAATTCACTTTGCCGAAGTACTTCTGACCTATAAATTTGGAAACAGCGTGCACCACTTTTGATAAAAATCCTACCATCTGCAGTCCATATGTTGTGTAGGCCTTACTTCGCAATGGCGGCATTCAGGAGTTTATTTAGAACGATATTCGTTTCTACCACTTAAATTAATTAAAAAGGTTTTATACCTACATGAAAATATTTCCCTCAGATTGGGCAGCCAGCTCCGCTTGGGACCTGAATCCAGTAATTTCATCAGTGTTGAAGCTATCTCAGTCGAGAACAATATAGAAATATACCCTATAAATTTTTTTTTTCTCTGCTGTAGTAGGAATATTTGGTAAAATTAGGAACAAAAGTGATGGGATTGCAGTTGGTAAGAACAAGAGTACAAAATGAATGGGTAAAAGTGCAACTCAAGAGATGTAAAATATGAAATTCAAAATGACCGCCGTCCAAATGGAGTGAGGAAACAGGTGTTCCAGAACCACCATTCTTCTACTACTTACCCCGGGACCCAGAAAGCGAAAGGGGGAAGCGTGCCGGAGGGTATCACATGGGAAGTTCGAACACAGTTTGCTTTGACGCAACTCAAATGTTTGTTCTCGCGATAAGCTAGGAACTCGCCGGGTCGTTTGGCGGCGACGATCACCCCGTTGTCTGAGGCTTGGAGTGGGTGAGAGGTGTACCGCAGCTTTTGTGGCGCGAAGCAGGCCACCCCTCCGCGCCCCCGCGCGGCAGTAAATGACGTGACATTAGCCGCGGCCGTTGCGCGCGTTTCGTGGCCTGGAAACGTCCTTGTCCTCGGACATGTCATTGAGTCTTCGCGCTGATAAACACGATCACTGCCGGTAATGGACAACACAGGCGCAAACCGTGTCCACGGCGAGGTCCTCGTGTCGCGACCGCCATGGCCGTTAATAATTCAGTTCCCTGGGGTCACGGCTTGTTTCTCTGCCACTAAAGGACCCTCGCTGACATAACATTATACTGTAGAGGCTCTTTGTGCTCACGGTGTATATGAATATGGCTTTTCTTATCATGCACTACACACGTACATAATAAAGGCGTTCTGCCCAGAAGAGATCTCAAATATTAACTAGACATGATTATATTAATCAGCTCTATCCTATTTCTTTGGTCCCATTTCCCTTAATGTTTAAAAGGACTATATATCCTTTGTACAATAACCTTGATTCCCAGGCGAGGCAAGACTTTATAATCATCGCCTCAGGAACGGTGAATGTAGCACATCTACAAGTTAAAACATTTTTGTAGTATTCCATTTTTTAGTTCTTTGCTGAAAAGTACAATATATATATATATATATATATGCATAATTGTATATAGTAACATAAATATAAAATACCACAAATAATATTTTATATGTGTAAAATTCGTACTCGTGCATTTTTCACAATTTGGTAATGCTTCATAATTAGCCAAAACAGATAGTGTTAGAATCTAAGTTGTATTTAATTTTAAAGCTTTTATTCTATCCACATAAAAATAGGTAACAATGTGATTCAAATAGAAAGATTCGTTTGCTTCCATGACGTCTGTATACAATTTTCGCCTAATATTAAACAACAAGCTAACAAAACACTCCATACGGTGTCTCTTTTTACTCGTATTACCTCCATCCCGCCTACGATGATAGTGTGCTTTACCGCCATTCCTTACACACGTATAGTTCTTAATATATATGTTATATACAGACACACAGGTTAATAACAGCTAAAGTCATACACGTCACCCTATGCGTCTTATGTACGCATATTTTCTGGCAGCTAATATTAAAAACAGAACACTAAACGTAAAAAAAGTTACGAGAAAACTTAAAAATTAGAATTTGATACGCTCAGATACAAATTACAAGGAAGCATTTCTGCGTGTATCAAATTCCATGCGCACAAAAATGTACCTGAAAGCGCAAGCTGTTCGATTCGAATTGAAATAGGAGACTTCTTTATGAGATACCAGCCTATGAGTGTGCGTGCGCGCAATTTTAGTGCGGTACAGTTTAACAGAGGATAATTCTATGGTACAGGTGGTATCGTGGTAAAACACGTTAGTCTAGAATCGAAAATCTTTACAAAAGACACACATTATGACAACTGCTGACAAAATAAAAGCATTTGTTAGAGTGCAGTGGAGAGGTTCTGGATGCTCCTAACGTCGAGGTCCTGATAGCCGATGTGGGTGAAGATAGGTGAGTGCGGAGCAGCGCCGGAGTGCAACGGCGGGAGTAACGGGAGATCCCGGAGGAAGCCCCCTTACCAGCGGCTAATCCGGCCCGTTTCCCATGTCCAAAAATTGTGGAGCTACCCCGCCGGGAATCGAACTCGATTCGTCTTGGAGGGAGGCGGGCGCCCTAGCCACTTCGCCACCGCAGCCCCGATAGACATTTCGAGAAGCGCTACCTAAGGTCACTAACACACTATACGAATTTTCGCCGGAACCTCAGAACGACCCAAATGGCTGTTTGGCCAGATAGTACAGTGGAAAATTGTTGTTAATGAGAGGTTAAACATTACTCGGTGACGGTGAAATCGATTGTCAGGCCGCCAGATATCCACCGGATTGTCGACTGGAGACATGCGAAACCACCGGACTACCATTACTTAGACATTGTCATCAATACAACTTTCTACACTATCCGGTGATTCATCCTGACGCCATACAATGCATGGGTAACCAGTACGTAAAGAGCCTAACGAGACAAGGGACAATTATAATTTATGATCAAGAGAATGCACAAGAATTAGTTACATCTCTCCTATCGGATGATAGTTTGGATGGAGAAACACAGATTCATGAAGAGAAGCGGCGCTCTGTGGATGAGTTGTCAGACACCCCACCAACATCCGAATTAACGAGAGAGGAAAAGTTGGTTAGAATCATTAAAGAAATAAAGAATAAGAAGTCACCAGGAAATGATGCAATCACACCAGAAATTTTGAAGAGAGTCTATCATTAATTAATGAATGCCTGGCTCGTGGATATTTTCCAAGAATATGCAAACATGGACTTCTCAAGATTCTCCATAGTGGCGGTGACAAAGACTCCACAAAAGCAAACTCCTACAGACCGCGAACAGTTCTCCCATTGTTAGGGAAGTGGTGGAAAAACTATTATATATGAGGCTTTTATTCTTCTTAGAGGCTACACAATGATTCTTTAACAAATAATATGACTTTCGGAAGGAAAAAGGGGTTGGAAGAAAAAGTAAGCATACATGAAGTCAATGGAGTCTGCATAGAGAAACGAATGTCAAAGGGATGTCCATAGGGATCAGTCTTTGGCCCACTCTTGTGGAATACATTCTTTGACACACTCTTTCGAGTAAATCTTCCAGAAATATGTAGAATATTTGCACATGCAGTTGATGCTCTGACTGTAATCCTTGCATGGAACAGAAGAGAACTTCAGGCAAAAACCTGAGAAATTCTTAGGGTGGTGGAGGAACAGAAAAATAAGGCTAAGCTTGTATTTTCATTAGAGAAAACTAACACAATGATTATAGAATGGAGTTTGCAGAGATCCCCAATCACAATATTTATGAGAAAACCTGTTAAATTGAAAAAGAAAGTAAAGTATCTTGGAGATACTTGATAGCAAGCTTCAATTTCAAGGCCACACTGCATACCTCATGGACAAAGCAGTGAGCCTCTTCACCGAGATCAAAGCAGTGTTAACAGTATCTTCGGGGTTTTGGGTTTCAAGACAATAAATACACTCTACAAAGGTCTAAGGAACTGCATTAAATTGAGTATCTATCTGGTATCCCAATGCCATGTTGGTACATACAAAGAGATTATTATTTTAATCTCAAAGGGCAGCCTTAGTAATAACAAAGGCTTATAAAACAACATTAACCGTGGCCCAGCAAGTAATTGCAGGGGCAATCCCACTGTATATCTGAGCAGAAGAAAGTAGCTCACTGCTGCAAGAAAGGAATGCAGGTCAAAATCATTGGTAAGAACGAAGGAGAAGAGAGANGCAGGTCAAAATCATTGGTAAGAACGAAGGAGAAGAGAGAAACATCCCTAGAAATCTGGCAGGAGTTATGGGGTAGGTCAGAGAAGGGAAAGGTTATTTATAGCATCTTTCCATATATTTAGAAAAGCAATCGTCCCCATTAGACTATAACCGATTATCATCTTAATCGGACAATAACAGGACGTGGAAACTTTAAAGCCAAGTTACATGGATTGAACTTAGTGGACTCTACTCTTTGTACGATCTGTAGAGTTGNAGGAACAGAAAAATAAGGCTAAGCTTGTATTTTCATTAGAGAAAACTAACACAATGATTATAGAATGGAGTTTGCAAAGATCCCCAATCACAATATTTATGAGAAGACCTGTTAAATTGAAAAATAAAGTAAAGTATCTTGGAGATACTTGATAGCAAGCTTCGATTTCAAGGCCACACTGCATACCTCATGGACAAAGCAGTGAGCCTCTTCGCCGAGATCAGAGCAGTGTTAACAGCATCTTCGGGGTTTTGGGTTTCAAGACAATAAATACACTCTACAAAGGTCTAAGGAACTGCATTAAATTGAGTATCTATCTGGTATCCCAATGCCATGTTGGTACATACAAAGAGATTATTATTTTAATCTCAAAGGGCAGCCTTAGTAATAACAAAGGCTTATAAAACAACATTAACCGTGGCCCAGCAAGTAATTGCAGGGGCAATCCCACTGTATATCTGAGCAGAAGAAAGTAGCTCACTGCTGCAAGAAAGGAATGGCAGGTCAAAATCATTGGTAAGAACGAAGGAGAAGAGAGAAACATCCCTAGAAATCTGGCAGGAGTTATGGGGTAGCTCAGAGAAGGGAAAGGTTATTTATAGCATCTTTCCATATATTTAGAAAAGCAATCGTCACCATTAGACTATAACCGATTATCATCTTAATCAGACAATAACAAGACGTGGAAACTTTAAAGCCAAGTTACATGGATTGAACTTAGTGGACTCTACTCTTTGTACGATCTGTAGAGTTGNAGACGTGGAAACTTTAAAGCCAAGTTACATGGATTGAACTTAGTGGACTCTACTCTTTGTACGATCTGTAGAGTTGGAGACACTGTCAAGGAAATGACTCTGTAATGCCCAAATATTGAAGACATTTGAATAGAGTTACATATAAAACTACCAGTTGAAGAATACCTAAGTATAAGAAGTATTTTATATCATAGAAACAGCGAGATATTTTGAGAATTTGCAAAGAAAGTCATCAATAGAGTAGAGTAATTTGATGTGGATTGATGAGTCCTCGAGAAGAGGAAACAGAAAACTGTCCATAAAGTATCTAACCCCTAGAATTTAGAGTATAAATAAGCTATAGAAACCTCTATAGAACCACTTTTCGGATTTGACATTGAGTAAAACTGGTATATAAACATTGTAGTGGAAGCGGNATAGAAACCTCTATAGAACCACTTTTCGGATTTGACATTGAGTAAAACTGGTATATAAACATTGTAGTGGAAGCGGATCCAATACGCAGTCTGGGAATAATACCGAAGAAATCCATAGGAATCTTTAAAAATAATTTATCAGAAGTCAGGTAATGAGATAGGAGGCCTTGCTCCCCTCTCTGAAGACCTGAAGACTATATGGCAACCCAGCAATGAACAACGAACTGATTAAATGGACTAACAAAGACCAAGGCGAGAAAACAGGGAAACGAAACAGGTATTATGCAGACGATAGTAATCGGAACACGATTTAGCCAAGATTCATGACTATAGGGCTTACTACAGGAGGAGGAGGATCGAAAAGTTGCCGGAGGATCTCCTCTCTGCTGGATGTAGATACAGAAGGATTGAATCGAAAGTATAATATCAGCTTATTAGTGAAGTAGCTAGTGCCACTATAGAAAGGCATATATAATAAGTAGAATAGACTCCGGGAAGTTTGGGGAACTGGGTGAATGGCAGGTTAACTGCGCCACACCACTACTATAGACTGCATGGATGCAGATGCAATAGGATAAAATAAAAAATAGGTGGAAAAACTGCATGGCCCCAATAGCAAGCCAAAGGCCAAAGAAAGAAAGAAATGAACAGGAAAACGAAAGGACAATTCTTATACTCCTGCATAACCCAGAAAGGGTGCAGGCGCAGGGGGGATAAGTGAGTGTATACCGCCTTTGGTAGGCAATGTAACAAACAAAATAGAAGGTGTGCAATATTTCAGTCGTAGTGAAGAAACAGCCAGCCAGCATCTCCACAGGTGTGATGGCATTTCTGAAGCTAGTTTTATTATGTCGCAAACTCTTTTGTACGTACTACAGCAGTTCATAGAACGTATTAATTCACATTCAGATATTAGGAAGTAATTAAAAAATCTGCTTTCATCTTTCATTAATTTTTGGAAAAGGAAATGGAAAGCAACCTGTGAACTTCTTTCATGCACGTTATAATAAAACCACTAAGGCCACTGCATCAAGCTCTACGCCAGCGATGAAGAAAATATATCAACACTTGTAAATTAACTATCTTCTTTAAAGTTTTCCTGCACTCTGGTTAACCTGGGACACGTTCGTCTGAATCCACGGGCCTTACGTAAAGTCCGTCTCATAAATTGGCAAGATTCTGACAGTCAGTGAGTGGCAACTTAAAATATACAAAACAAACAAAGTGCCATTTGCAAAACTTGTACATGTTATCTGCAATCTCGTGCAGCGGTTTGTGTTTACCAGAGTGCTCCCTCCTGTACCTGAGCCTCTAGGGTATAACAGGAGACACCATTCCGAGCTCTGATATTATTATGAGTGCACTTCAGGTTTAGGATTTCCAGGCATATTTTTGTCACTACAGACATAATCATGTCAGGTATCATAATGTGGAAGTACTATCAGCCAGGCCATTGTACCAGTACATGTCTATTTGAGCTTGAACAGAGCTCTTCATTGAGAGCAGTTGAGTGCTCTCAATAGAAAGAGAAGACGCCCTTTCCAATCGCAGTGGGTGGATGTTCTCCACCCAAAGGTGATTCCACCTCACCTCTCAACAGCAGTATACGGAGTTGAATCCGTACGTGCCACCTTGATGGGGCCGAGTGCTATCTCCATTCTACAAACCCGCTTTGTAAACGAGTCCTCTTACTAGGCGGACCAGACCATCAACCTTTCGTTAGTGAGCATCAACCATTTGTAACCAGAACCTGGGGTAGGTCAGTACGCCTGCATTCCACGGCAGCTGCTACTGACTTTTTCCAGCACTCCAGGCCCAGCCCTCCAGGCAAACACCCACCTCCAGATCTCGTTCTAAGCAGAAGGATCAACCAATGCCACCCAGAGTCCAACCCGTGATCAGCACGGCCGAAGCCAANCACCTCCAGATCTCTTTCTAAGCAGAAGGATCAACCAATGCCACCCAGAGTCCAACCCGTGATCAGCACGGCCGAAGCCGGGGCTTTCACACTGATCCCCTGGGTACCCACAATTTTCAGACATGCACACTGAGTTTTCACCCGGGACAGCCCAGCCCCTCCAGGATGCCAGACAATCCCTTCATAGGTACTCTGCCACCCCGAGATCAGCCCGACTTGCCACATCGAGCTTTGGGAGTGCAATTCGGTTCGCGAGTCTTCACTGCAGGGCGAATAATATATACAGCCTCTGGGTGACTGCACATAACCTCGCCGTAACTTGTTATCTGTGCACAGACAGGCCGTTACCGCCTTCAGTCGCCCTCACTCTGTTAGCCATGGTGTGGCCACCATGTTACCAGCCCAACCACGAGGAGGTGGAGATGGACTTGAGCAGTGCTAGGCTATGTATTCGCATCACTGCCCCATTAAGGAGTTGAGTCAGCAGCCTTCACAGCAGCAGGAGAACACCCAATCACCAAAGAGCAGGCCCCACCGGAGATCACCAGTGCGGGCACTCAACAGACAGAGGCTGGGAAGAGGGCCTTACACCAGTTCACTCTTACACATACGCCAGTCACTACTGCTAGAGCTTTACCAGGGGATGGCCCAACAAGAACTGTCATTCCATTAGTCACGCCAGCCCTACCAGGTTGCCAGATCCTAGTTCCTCCCCCTACATGCACGGACTGGATCACCACAGTCCGGTTTTCAGGGCACCTGAACCCTTCACCTTGCACCCTTTACAGGTTGGTTGCCACAACCACAGCCCAGCTCCAACCCGGCCCCTACAAGGGCCTGCAAAATCTTGTACTAGCTGATGTGCGAATGAACAAAAGTTAATATTACGTTGGCTATTCTGAGTGCAATGCCGACGCACATCAGACAAGCAGAAAATCTGCGGATAAGAAAGATTTCCTAGATAAATTAATACATTTTATTTTACATGGTCATAAAACAGCGGTTTTTAGGGTTAGAAACTAAACTTCCTGCTAAAGTATAAATGTATAGGTTGATGTTATTCCCCACCTGTGGGGTACTAAGGTCCTCAGTTAATGTTCGATGGCACAGACTATAGGGTGCCTTGAAGGTTGAGGGTATATCAAACAATTATTTCATTACGTCTTGGTATTAACATGTTTATTTGCCCGAGAATTTATTCATACATTCCCAGAATTTTTCCGGGAGTTTATACATACTTTCTCGGCATCTTGTAACGAGACTTTATTCATACGTTTCGACCCTGTGAGTTCTTGGCCTGAAGGGCTGATTACAATGTTCTGGCTACATTTTAGACGCTGTGGGGGCCTTAGGGGACAGGACACGTCCCTGAGTGACGAAGTTGTTACTTATCTGCACTTGTTGCGGGGTAGTGATTCCCGCAGTTCAGGTCTGGTGAGTTGGGGTGGCCCGGATACGTTACCGCAGTAGATTAGATCTAGTGAGTTAGATGGCCCCTGCTACAGGCCCTCGGACTGGCTGTTGTTGGTGTGTTGCACTCAGCTGGCTTCCTCTCGACGTGGCACTTCTCGTTGAAGCTCACCACTCGCTCCATTCTTGGCATAGGGTTGTAACTGACTGCTTAATTCCCTACCACGTCCCGGCGAGGGCCCCCTGGCGGGCCTCCACCCCAGCCTTTGCATTCTCGGCGTGGGGCTGCACTGGACTAATCCCACTCGCTCAACGTGTCGCCCTCTCATTGGAGCTCACCACTCGACTCCGCCTTCTCGGTGCGTTATTGTAATTGATTGACTGGTGACTGGTGACTGACTGACTTGACTGACTGACTCACGTCTCGGCATGGTGAAGCACCTCGTCCGGTGTAACTCTGGTAACTGTTTAACTGATTCTGCCCTGCGCCCCGTGTCTCGCGTCCCGATATGGCTGACCCCTTAATGTTGTGATTCTCGCCCGATCCAGACAACCTGCGCATCCCGGTGTGACGGTACCGAACGCCACGCCACGTGCTGCTCGTCACTCTGCTGTCTCTGCGAACTGACGTGGCTGGGGTTCGATCTCCCCGACCTCGGTAATGACTGCATTCATGTCCTCTATCGTCTCGCGATTCTATCTGACTGTTAGACATAAATGATTCTCCCGGCGTGGAGTATCGCAGCCTCTGACTGCCCCGATATGACTGACCGACGGACCCGATATCACTGAGCCCCTTCAACTGATATCTCCACCCTCTCTGCAAAGTGGCTTATATTGTCTCTTGGCTCCCTCTCTAGAATCCTACACTTGTCTCCCTTGTTGGGGGAGGGAGGAGGGAGGAGGCCGCAGTACAAAGAACTTCATCTACGCGCCCTGGTTCTTGTAGATTGTGGGGAGGCGGTGATGTGGGCCAGTTGCCCCTGCCATACATTGTCAGCTTATTCTGGGTGCGTGCTCCTTCAGCACGTGTTTTTGACATCGGGCGGAAATCACCCTACTATCTCGTAATTTCTCGGCATGTACAAATTTCATGGGGCTCACTAGGGGNGGGGGGGGGGGATCACAACGAAATGGAGAAACGAGTGAACACATCAAGTTCTGCTACAACGCATCCGCCGTGTTCGGCTAGAGTGGCACAGGACTGGACAGTGGATGTTGCTGCACGATAACGCGCCTACGTACTTTACAGTGTTAGTGTGCGCCAATTCTTGGCTCAGAGCTGAGTACCTGTTTTCGATCATCCACCGCATTGCCTTGGTCTGGTTGCCTGTGGGCTCTTTTTGTTTCCCCGTCTGAAGAACTTCATGAGAGGCATGCGTTTCGCGGACGTGTTGGCAATCCAAGAACGCATGACAGCAGTTCTGCAAACTACTTCTAAAAAAAGCTTTTGATGACACTTCCAAAAGCGTTATTAATGTTGTCAAATGTGTTGTTGTGAAGGGTGGCAATTATTTTGAACACCAGTAAAGGTAATTGGTTTGTATCTTCTGTATTTTCTTTACATTTATATTTCAATTCACTGAACTTTTCAGACACATCTCGTATGTTGTGATATGGATGATGTGATAGGTTGTGATAGGGATGATAATGGTGCCAGAACAGATTCGGTTCAATTCGCAACTAGAGCTGTGAGGTGATTAACGGCATTACGGCGTATAATCTGATAATAAACAAATATATTTGGCAGCAAACATACTTTTGTTTTTAAAACGGTATTAAAAATATTCCTTTTATATTTAACTGGTTAAAAGTAAATATTTCTTTGAAGAACAGGAAACTTTGAAATTTTTTTTCTTCATATTTCCGAAGCCTTTAGAAAGTGTATGAAGTAACATTTTGTTGCTATTTCAGATAAATCTAATTTGCAACTAATGTTGGACATGTCACAATTTCACACTACCCAAAAAAAAAAATGTATTCTCTTGCTTGTAACGTCCCTTTACTAGTATTTTTAAGAATGCGGTAAAGAGTTTCAAACATAAACGAATAAGATTTGTTTAAATAAATAGGTGCAGGAAGCGGATGCAATTATGTCACCTCAAATAGTTCACTCAGATGGCACATTCACCGAGATAACGGGTTTTAACAGTGTCAGCGACGCAAAGCCATAGTCACTGATTTTGAAGCCGCAAACGGTGGCTTTGTGCATGATGTAAATTATGTTCCGTGGCACGTCATACTTCATTTCTTTGTAAGCANGAAGCCGCAAACGGTGGCTTTGTGCATGATGTAAATTATGTTCCGTGGCACGTCATACTTCATTTCTTTGTAAGCATAGCATTGTTATACTCAGGAAGTCCAAAAAAAATATATATATACGCTTGGATTTTTGTTTTATATTAACAAAACTATATATACTAAAATAAAATTACTTTAAAATGGAAATTATAATTTTATTCAAAATGCAGATATTAATAAATATAATTTAACATTATCTGCGGATGATAAAAAAACAGAAGCTAACTAAAAATGTTCATATAAAAAAAGAAAAATTATTCAAACTTCATTTTAACAAAAAAAAAAAAAAGTAAATATGAAAATAATTATATGTATGTAATTGACAAATGTTCACCACAACATAGCGTTTATTTTGATATTTTTAATTTCATATTTCATTAACGATAAACGTACACAGTGTAACGTCTGGATCACACTAAGCTTGTTTACTAGCCACAGATCAGCTACAAAAAGCCTTACAAGTTTGCTGTGTACTAAAATAAGACACCGTTTACGCCAGCTGTTGAGTGGTTTGCCAGCAGCTGGNACGAAATGGGCTTGAAAGTAGATCTTTAGCAGGGCTTCAAGAAAGTCTCTTCCAGTCATGAACCGACTATAGTACCGAGCAACTCGTAAACCATTATAACTGCCACCCAAGCTTCATACAAANGAAGGATACGAAATGGGCTTGAAAGTAGATCTTTAGCAGGGCTTCAAGAAAGTCTCTTCCAGTCATGAACCGACTATAGTACCGAGCAACTCGTAAACCATTATAACTGCCACCCAAGCTTCATACAAACTTTACTCGTTCGCGCTGTTACAAAGCCAGCTACACGTATCCTTTCTTTAGGTTATAGAGACAGTAGTACTTTAAATTCCACGACGTCAACGTCACGCTGTTAATGAGTTCGTGACTGGACACGATGTATTTGTTTGCTCCGAGCTTTTCTGTCGTCGGCAGCTTTATTCTTACAGCGTTAATCTTGATTATATTCAAGTATTATAGGCTTACCAATAACTCTTCCTATCATTGGGCTTAGTAAAGTAAAGAAGAAACCTCATCATCAGTACCGTATCAACATGTTCAAGTCCTGCAAGGCGAAGTGCTCATTGTATAGTTCATTTAACGTGTTGCAGAATGAATTTTCCACTTACAACGCTCATGTAACCCGAAGCTTCATAGACAAAGCCAAAAGTAGTGCTAGTTATTACAGTTAGTTTACTGTGGCTCCCGTCTACCATGAACACGAACTTTGTACACTGCAGTGTCTTAGAAACCCAGACTTAAATATTAACTGCTTTATGCATTTCTTAATTTGTTTCTACCTACAACACGTTTATTTTAATTACTTTATATATTTCCAAGAAATTCTGCATATTGCGTACATTATTATGAAACCGTACATGATAACCAGAAATTACATTTTTAAGCATCTGTACCTGAAAACGCAATGATGGAACATTCATGGAAATTGAACAGATGACTACATTTAACTTTGCTACTAACGCACCAGTTTATAAAACAATAATTTTTATTGTCTCTTTTTGAAGCTGCGTTTATGCCAAACAGCTAATCACAGGACGGCTTACAAAAAATGAAGCCAAACTGGAGCTAATCTTAAACACTAAAACAGGCGCGTCCTGCCTTGCACTGGATTCCAACCCAGGACATCATGCTCCTTAGGCTCGTGTTCCAGCCAGCCATACAACGAGGAGTGGTTAAAGTTGTAGACACATCTGTTAGCCTTACGGTCGTGGAAAGACCGACCAAACGACGGCACGTCAACTCAGCCCCCCTCGCGTGCAGCGGCGATGGACGGTCGAGCAGCGTTCACACGATGCAAACGCACGCAAACGTTGAGCCAAATCAACAGCTTGAACCTAACCTCGCACGATACGTTTTTCACCCAACGCAAATGTCACGTAAGGTTAGGACCTACAAGCCCGCGAAAGTTCAAGGTAACGCGTGGTCATGTCAGTGTCAATACACTGAATTACGTGATCTGCGGTGGCTCAACTGTTTAAGAGAATATGGTATAGCGCATGGCAGCTACGTAATATGCCTAATCAACATAGCGATCCAAAAATTTACTGTTTTTTCACCATTATAAATGTCAAAATCNGCCAGCCATACAACGAGGAGTGGTTAAAGTTGTAGACACATCTGTTAGCCTTACGGTCGTGGAAAGACCGACCAAACGACGGCACGTCAACTCAGCCCCCCTCGCGTGCAGCGGCGATGGACGGTCGAGCAGCGTTCACACGATGCAAACGCACGCAAACGTTGAGCCAAATCAACAGCTTGAACCTAACCTCGCACGATACGTTTTTAACCCAACGCAAATGTCACGTAAGGTTAGGACCTACAAGCCCGCGCAAGTTCAAGTTAACGCGTCGTCATGTTAGTGTCAATACACTGAATAACGTGATCTGCGGTGGCTCAACTGTTTACGAGAATATGGTACAGCGCATGGCAGCTACGTAATATGCCTAATCAACATAGTGATCCAAAACTTTGCTGTTTTTTCGCCATTATAAACGTCAAAATCACGCGGCTGGACTTAGCACACTCTTCAGGTAGAAAGTAAATACGTGATTTGAAATCTTATTATTATTGGCGTGACCAAGCTTTAATGCAAAAGAGAGGTAAAATGTTAAAACTATTTTTTTTATTGTATAAAAGAGCGCGTCTCTCTGCAAAACTAAAGGCAAGCAGACAAACTCAGGCTAACTCAACCATGCAGCTAGGAATAAAGCATGAACTCTGCAAGAGACGGAACGGTCTGTTTGAAACCAATGAGTCAGTTTAGTTTGTGAAAAGGAACTGAGCTTAAACTAATAAAAATAAACATTTCAGGATGATCTAAGTCTTATTTGCGGAAAGCCGATAGTGCACATGTCACAAATATTTTTCTTTGGATTCTTGGCTCTTTATAAGTATACGATGTCAAGAAAATGATTCTCTGCAAAAAAATTAAATTTCACGCAGGTTACCCAAACGAACATATTAACTAACGGACTCATCCTGCTGAAAATTTGCTCGCCCGTCTCGTCTAACGGCTCTTTTTAGGTCTCCCGTGAAACTTGCTCCAGATGGACTTATCAGTGTCTAGGCTAGGTAAATTAGGAAAAAAAAGGGCCTTTAGCGGAAAGTTTAGGTATAGTCGTACTCGTTGCCATTCCTTATGTTTTTTGGGTCGCTGAACACGAATCTGAGGTTTGCTGGCAGAATTTTTGCCCGGAACATTGTTTTTTTTTTTTTTTTGCAAAAAACCTCGAAATTTTGGCACTTTTTTTGGTTTTCTGCCTATATCTTGGGAACTATGCGTTTTTTCGAAACTACCACTCCACAAAAAATTAAAGTAGACAAAATTGCCTACATTTTTCGTCCATAACATTTCTACGACCAACCGTTCCGCTGCTAGAGCGCGCCAAAAAATGGGCAAAATTCCCAAAAATCGCAAAAACGCCATATTTCGACTTTCTACACCCGATGCCCGTCTGTCTGCAGAGCAGTAGAAGAAGAGAGATACTGCAGGCTCCCAAAGGGTACCGCCTATCGGGCGCTTGAAATGCGTTGCACACAAACATTAAACGTGCGTCCAATTTTTTGATCTACGTAAACAACACACACTTCAAACGAGGCCTGCCGAGTGCTTTCAAAGAGTCTCGTGCATAAGAAAAAAAACATTACAGAGCACTCGAGCATAGGGGGTAACACGGCTTTTTCAAAGTGCTGCGTCTTAAAATAAACACTTCAGACACATACAAAAATTCCCCGGGGGGCCTTGCAATAAGACTTGCAAAAGAATTTCAACCAATGAAATGGCAGGGTACACGCAGCAAGACGAGAACGCTACACGCCAATCCAGATCCACGTGCTCAGTGGAGACGATGCGCTTGGCATTGTGGTCCGTATCGCTTCCCGCGCTTCTTGGCATTAAACGCGGGAGATAACTCCAGGTGCGCGGATACAGGGGAAGAGATAGAAATCATCGCGGAGTTACAAGTTTTTTAAGTCATAGAATGTATTCAGCATTCACTGAAATTTCTTCTTCGATAAAGTTCAGTTTATCTCTCAGATAGTTGGAATAACAGTAATATCAATTTTCGTGCCTTTATTTGCTTACCACGTGGAGTAATTGAGAATCAACCATTGGTTACCTTCTCGGAATGACTACAGAAGCAATAGTAGTACAAGAATCCAAACGATAATAGTCCGAAAAATATAATTGAATTATATTCTCTGCCCTAACAAAGCTACGTTTTAAAAATTACTATTGAACTTAAAATAACTGCAAAAAATATGTATGTAAATCCAAGAAGATGGCGTGCAACTTTTCCTCATATATACGGCGAAGCGCCGTGGGATCGACGAGACCATAGACAACATATGAAGTAGACCAATTTTCGTCTTCTGTGCATGTGCCCACACAAATACGCCTGCCAAAATCATATTGCCAACAGTGGCGAACGTGTTTACTTGTATCTTAATTTAAAAAGGACAAGCCGTTCAGTACGAATGATATACTTTTAAAAATTTGAATTTTATCAAATTGCATTAAAAACTGAGCTAGAGGAAGTATGTAAAAATCTCAAAGCACTTGTTTACATAAACAGTGTTCTAACATCAAATCACATGCACGTCTTATCTGACGGTCGTATTAGCCGAGAAGCAGTCCGATGTTGGGGNCACGCGGCTGGACTTAGCACACTCTTCAGGTAGAAAGTAAATACGTGATTTGAAATCTTATTATTATTGGCGTGACTAAGCTTTAATGCAAAAGAGAGGTAAAATGTTAAAACTATTTTTTATCGTATAAAAGCACGCGTCTCTCTGCAAAACTAAAGGTAAGCAGACAAACTCAGGCTAACCCAACCATGCAGCTAGGAATAAAACACGAACTCTGCAAGAGACGGAACTGCCTGTTGAAACCAATGAGTCAGTTTAGTTTGTGAAAAGGAACTGAGCTTAAACTAATAATAATAAACATTTCAGGATGATCTAAGTCATATTTGCGGAAAGCCGATAGTGCACATGTCACAAATATTATTCTTTGGATTCTTCACTCTTTATAAGTATACGATGCCATAATAATGACTCTCTGCAAAAAATTACATTTCACGCAGGTTACGCAAACAAATATATTAACTAACTGACTCATTCTGCTGAAAATTTGCTCGCCCGTCTCGTCTAATTGTTTTTTTTTTTTTTTTAGGTTTCCCGTGAAACTTGCTCCAGATGGACTTATCAGTGTCGCTCTCTCTCCATTCTCTGTCTGCAGATCAGTAGAATAAGAGAGATACTGCAGGCGCACTAAGGTTACCGCCTATCTGGCGCTTGAACTACGTTGCACGCAAACATTAAACATGCGTAAACGTGTGTCCAATGTTCTGATCTACGTAAACAACACACACTTCAAACGAGGCTTGCCGAGTGCTTTCAAGGAGTCTCGCACATAAGAAAAAATTAATTTTAAAGTTCTGCGTCTTAAAATAAACTCTTCAGAAACATACAAAAATTCCCCGGGGCCCTTGCAATAAACCTTGCAAAACAATTTAAACCAATGAAATGACAGTGTAACCGCAGCACGACGAGAACGCTACACGCCAATCCAGATCCACATGCTCAGTGGAGAGGATGCGCTTGGCATTGTGGTCCGTATCGCTTCCCGCGCTTCTCGGCTTAGAACGCGGGAGATAGCTCCAGGTGCGCGGATTCAGGGGAAGAGAGAGAAATCATCGTGGAGTTATAAGTTTTTTAAGTCATAGAATGTATTCAGCATTCATTACTGAAATTTCTTCTTCTATAAAGTTCAGCATGTCTCTCAGATAGTTGAATAACAGTAATAGCAATTTGCGTGCCTTTATTTACCTACCACTTGGAGTGACTGGGAATCAACCATTGATTCCCTTCTCGGAATGACTACTGAAGCAATAGTAGTATAAGAATCCATAATATAATAGTCCCAAAAACATAATTGAATAATATTATCTGCCCTAACAAAGCTACGATTTAAAAATTAATATTGAACTTAAAGTAACTGCAAAAATTATGTATGTAAATCCAAGAAGATGGCGTGCAACTTTTCCTCATATATACGGCGAAGCGCCGTGGGATCGACGAGACCATAGACAACAGATGAAATAGACCGATTTTTGTCTTCTGTGCATGTGCCCACACAAGTGCGTCTGCCAAAATCATATTGCCAACAGTGGCGAACGTGTTTGCTTGTATCTTAATTTACAAAGGACAAGCCGTTCAGTACGAATGATATACTTTTAACAATTTGAATTTTATCAAATTGCATTAAAAACTGGGCTAGAGGAAGTATGTAAAAATCTCAAAGCACTTGTTTACACAAACAGTGTTCCAACATCAAATCACATGCACGTCTTATCTGACGGTCGTATTAGCCGAGAAGCAGTCCGATGTTGGGGCACGGAGGGTGGCTCTATCGCAGTTCTGGCGCGCACTCTATTCTCGTACGGACGAGGCGGCGGCTGCGGCGATGGAAAACAACTTGCGGACACTCGCACGCTGTTTTCGCGGTAAGCCTGCTCGGAGCGCGCGCGCAGGTCGATACTTATTTATAAAACAACCCCGCCGCGCGCGATAGTCGATACTTTCCCGGCTAGGCCGGCCGCCGCGGGTAGGGACTGTGGTCGCAGGTCAAGGACGACCCGGCCTACAACTCCTGTGCGACCCAGACTCGCCGCTGTACGGTAGCCGATATTTTTAGATTCGCCATAACTAAGGATGGTGAAATTTCGCGGAAAGATTTCAAAACAAGTTATATTTCAAAACACTGTAGGGTCGTATACCTATCGTGTTAGGCTGAATTACATTTCGACACGTGTTAACTGTCTTGAACGCGAATCACGTAAGGAGCCGTGCTGATGTTGCCGGATTCTGAGTGGCCCTGTCAAATATGAAAACGCCTTCTCAAGTAGACAGCAACCAATGGCAGAAGATAAACCACTCTTTGGTGCTTAAAGTATTGAAGTCTATCGAGTACCCATAGTTTTTTCGAGAAAAATCGCTAACTCTACCCATAAAAGACACTTCTGACAACCTGGCGCAAAATATCTAATCCCAATAAATTGAAATTATGTAAAAAAAAACGTTNTCGCCATAACTAAGGATGGTGAAATTTCGCGGAAAGATTTCAAAACAAGTTATATTTCAAAACACTGTAGGGTCGTTTACCTATCGTGTTTGGCTGAATTACATTTCGACACGTGTTAACTGTCTTGCACGCGAATCACGTAAGGAGCCGTGCTGATGTTGCCGGATTCTGAGTGGCCCTGTCAAATATGAAAACGCCTTCTCAAGTAGACAGCAACCAATGGCAGAAGATAAACCACTCTTTTGTGCTTAAAGTATTGAAGTCTATCGAGTACCCATAATTTTTTCGAGAAAAATCGCTAACTCTACCCATAAAAGACACTTCTGACAACCTGGCGCAAAATATCCAATCCCAATAAATTGAAATTATGTTAAAAAAAAAAACGTTTTAGATACTATTTGTAATGTAGAAACATCAGCAAAATATTATTTGCATATATATATATATATATATATATATATATATATATTCATGTTTTTGCCACGTTTATAGTTTGAAATTATAATTTTATTATAATTTTGTATTATTAAAAATAATCTGCCGTTGAGTTAGAGCAGATGCGTTAACATAACTTGTAATAACGGAAGTGGTAAATTACTGTCGCTGCGTTTATTAGGTTTAATTTCGAAGAAGACACGGGAGAATGCTTTCAGCCTCAGGATACGGGGGATTCCCTATAATACGGGACAGTTGGCTACACTACCCGTCATATACCGTCCCCAGCACGTCGATTCTCTTTCACGCATTTATTAAGCGTACGTCCAGTCATAGGAACAAACAGTGGAAAGGGGGTGCCGGGAGTGCAGCTCACCCCTCTACTACATTATTCAGCTCTCAAGACCTCGCTGTTAAGAGCTGCCCAAATTTCTTCACTCTATTACATTAAGCCATTAGGATAATAAAAAAGAATATTGCTAATTACGTATTTTAGCTACATAGTTTGCGTGTTGAAATGACCATTGAAATGAAAAAAAAAAATTTAATATAGCGGGGACTGTGATGTACATATTAAAATACATTCTCGTGAAACTGAGTCTTCCCTTTGCGCTTTGCGCCACTCATTACTTAACCCTACGCATGCCTGTGAGTTCAGTTATAGACTGCTCACTGTTAACTAAGCACTTTTGGAAGCCCTGCTTAGGATCTATGTATACACTATCTACTGCGCTATATGTAAAATTAACTTTACCATTTACGTTATCCCACTTTATCAACGTGCCATCCAAGTGAAGCAGTGGGACTTTTATGAAATTATATATCTCACACTTATATGAAAGTTGGAACTTACACACACACACACATATATATATATATATACTTAAGAGCCAAAAAAACTGGTAAAGGCATGCGTATGCAAATTACAGAGGTGTGGAACCAATCAGAGTAACGCGATGCGGTCGGCAGCTAGATCGGTTACTGCTGCTACAAGGGCAGGTTATCAAGATTTAAGTGCGTTTGAACAGGTGTTATAGTCGGCGCACGAGAGATAGGACATAGAATCGCCGAGGTAGCGATAACATTCGACACCCCACACGCCGAAAGTTGCTACCGAGTGGCTCCAGGAACACTCTTCTGACTTTAGACACTTCCATTGGCCACCTAAATCACCAGACATGAACATTATTGAGCATATCTGGGATGCCGTGCAACGTGCTGTTCAGAAGAGATCTCCACCGCCTCGCACTCATATGGATTTGTGGACTACCCTGCAGGATTCATGGTGTGAATTGCCTCCTGCATACCTTCAGACATTAGTCGAGTCCATGCCACGTCGTCTTACACTTCTGCGTGCTCGCGGGGGTCCTACACGATATTACACGATATTAGGCAGGTGTACCAGTTTTTTTGGCTCTTCAGTGTATATACATACATACGAGTTTATAAAAAATGTGTACAAACTCAGGCACGTGATTCGTGACCGGAAAAGAGTAAGGTTCGTTTAGAACACCCATGGTCCATTTCAAATAATAGGGCCTGTAGTAGCCCATACAGGCTGAGGGCGACAAGCATATTAAGTGGGATATTATGCAAAGTACTTGCGTTAGAGGAACACAAATTGGTATACGGATTAATTCAACCAAGGTCGTATAGGAAAGTATGGTACGTCCTACACACCCCCATAATGCAAATAATAGCGGTTGGCAACCTACATTGCATTCAACATTTACACCGTAAGGTTAAAGTGATTGTTAATGTCATCGGATGAGGCAGGACGTCTCACTTATCAATCTCATGTAGTGGAGTACAAGTTCCTCACCCACTCCCGTCACGGTGGCGTGATTTGCTATAAGTAAGTTTAGAAATTCACAAGATCTTCAACAGAAGTCTTACTTAATGTACGAGAGTATCTAGAAGACGTATTTGTGCAATTTGCAACATGGTTAAACAATATATACTACGTGCATTAAATTTTAAATATTCGAAATAAGGTAGAGGTTTGCTAAGTTTATTTACACGCGGTGGTGTCTCCACCATTTTTTTTCAACCAACGAGTCGGAACAAGCGCTGATCGTTGTAGCGTTTCCTTGTGAAATCGAGCATGCATTTAGCAATGGCAAAACATCACACTTTTTTTGCGCATTTTTCCTGGCGACGGGCTCTAATTGTGAGAAGAAACTCGGGAGAACAATGTAAAGAAATTCCATGGTGATTTACGCAGGGAAATTTGTCATGTTCGGGAAGATTACAGTGAACAGTTCTATCAAAAGCCGTTTTGCGTGTATATGAGACGGACAAAAATAAAATATTTTCCTTTGCCTGTGACAATTCTTTTTACAAAAAAAAATAAAAATTACCACCTAGAGACATATAATTCGGGCCGTTTTTAATAATAGTGTAAATTTGAATGCACACACTTGCATGTGCCCGTACTTTCTACCGTCCGCAGCACGCATGTCTGTTCGCAGCGATTTTTATAAAAAATTAACCGAGAACAAACTTGAACTGTATGCAATTTATACCTTATGAATATTCCCTGTAATGGCGTAGAGACAACGACAATATAGTCGTTGTGCAATTGAGCTTGCATCGAATGTTTCGGTTGAGTTAATACTGGGTCACAATTTTCTTTTCTCGTCTGAGTATATAATAAGTTGAAAAAAGTAAAACATTTGATATTTTTATTAAATGTATTCATAAAATAAGACTGCAGCTGGTATTCTCGGTCGTGTATTTCAAAACATTCCATGGGTACAAACTCCTTGATCCCTTGATATTTTAATCACCGTGAACACATGTCCCATCTCTACTAGGTTTAGCCCTCAATCATAAGTGTCACAATCTTCCGCTGTTTCGGTTCGGGCACCCCCTGAATACCATACATATATACATCCTTATTTGTTAATAATTCATATCCCCGGCGATTAAGTTAGTGCACTCTCTAGTGCCGCTGAGGGACAGTGCTATAATCGAGTGGTGCTTGTCATCGCTAACGTTTTATTCAGTGCCCGAGCACAACTGACCAACGGTGATGACAGCAGTGATACATACTCGTACCTGCGACCGATCACGACCAGCGACAAGAAAGTCACAGCACCAAGCGTCGCAACTTTGTCGCTGTTCGGAGTGGAGATGTTTGGACTGCTCTTAACAGCGAGGTCTTGAGAGCCGATGTGGGCGAAGCAAGGTGAGTATGGAGCGACGCTGGAACGTAGGGGCAGGGGAAACGGGAGAGCTCCGAGAAAACCAGCTGACCAGCAGCATCCTCCGGCACTATTCCCAAGTGCTGGGAATCGAACCCGGTTAGCCTTGGTGTGATGCGAGTAGTCTTACCTCTACACCACCGCGGCCCCATCGCTGTTCGGGATATTACCGATGATACGTGACGAAGCACTGTTGTGTAAGGCTGTTCACGGTAAAGTGAGCACTTTTTGAGGCCCTAGTTACTTTCTCCTTTCACGCATTTTTTTATCCTTTACCTACATTTTCAAATTAATATTGCCATGTAAGTAACAAAAAAATGTGTATATTCCACCTCACTCAAAAGTTAATGCCAAAGGCTAAAATAAAATATATTTATTGACTATTATTCCAAATGAGAGGGCTTTCAAAAGTTTTTACTTCACCGTGAACATCCAGTGTTCAAAGCTCTGTACAATAATTAAACCTTAAGTTTTAAGCATCTTTGTCTTCAGTGCGCAAGTAGGCCTGTTATCTTTAATTTTGTTAATCGTGAAAATATAAAAATTTTTATAATTAAAAACCGTAATACTGATTTACCAATGAGTTACTAGGCACATAATTTTAGTATTTAAATAATTCGTAAATTACTCCGAACTAGTGTGATTTCTTCTCCATCTTGCTGCCAAACACTCATCACACGAGTTCTCTTGGAATGATTCCAGTAAATTTTAGTTTATTTATTTTCGTGTTTTGTCTTTTGGCAGTCACAGACATAGAAGAGCAAATGCCATTCAAATTCACAATCATTTTTTTTTTTTTCGAACAGAGCGACTGGCACTGCGCGTGTTGTGTCCCGGCGAGCAAACACGGACTAAGTAACCAGCTGTGGTAACGNGCCTTGGTGTGATGCGAGTAGTCTTACCTCTACACCACCGCGGCCCCATCGCTGTTCGGGATATTACCGATGATACGTGACGAAGCACTGTTGTGTAAGGCTGTTCACGGTAAAGTGAGCACTTTTTGAGGCCCTAGTTACTTTCTCCTTTCACGCATTTTTTTATCCTTTACCTACATTTTCAAATTAATATTGCCATGTAAGTAACAAAAAAATGTGTATATTCCACCTCACTCAAAAGTTAATGCCAAAGGCTAAAATAAAATATATTTATTGACTATTATTCCAAATGAGAGGGCTTTCAAAAGTTTTTACTTCACCGTGAACATCCAGTGTTCAAAGCTCTGTACAATAATTAAACCTTAAGTTTTAAGCATCTTTGTCTTCAGTGCGCAAGTAGGCCTGTTATCTTTAATTTTGTTAATCGTGAAAATATAAAAATTTTTATAATTAAAAACCGTAATACTGATTTACCAATGAGTTACTAGGCACATAATTTTAGTATTTAAATAATTCGTAAATTACTCCGAACTAGTGTGATTTCTTCTCCATCTTGCTGCCAAACACTCATCACACGAGTTCTCTTGGAATGATTCCAGTAAATTTTAGTTTATTTATTTTCGTGTTTTGTCTTTTGGCAGTCACAGACATAGAAGAGCAAATGCCATTCAAATTCACAATCATTTTTTTTTTTTCCGAACAGAGCGACTGGCACTGCGCGTGTTGTGTCCCGGCGAGCAAACACGGACTAAGTAACCAGCTGTGGTAACGGATGGCAGCTTGGTACGCTATGGGGCGAGCGGCGCTGTAGCGGGAATCAGCCCTGTTACTTTCTGTCGGGGTCACAGCGAAACTTACACTAAAGACGAGGTAGACCGATCTCGCTGGCTGCGCACAGCCAATCTCCGTGTCCCAACATCGAACTGCTTTTCTGCCAATACGGCTAACAAAATTGCCGTGTATTCGATTTTCTGTTTAACAAACAAGTGCTTTGAGATGTTTTTATACTTCCTCTAGCCCATTTATAAAGCTGTTTGATTAAATTAAAATTGGTAAAAGTATTTTGTAAATATAAAAGTGCTTATCATTAAAAGATAAATGTATTAACAAGCACGTATATCACTGTTGACCATGCAACTTTGACATTAGTGTTCTTTTGTTGTAGATCAATATTGGGTACATGCGCAGAAGACGAATAAGCGGTCTGCCTCATCTTTAGTCTATGACAGCGACACGCGACACTAGTTTCGCAGCGACAAATCGCGGTGACTCCAAATATCACCTTCCCTAATATGAAGGTTTATTCTACTCAAGTTAGGAACAAAATGTGATTTATTATGGGAGGTTTTGGTATTAGAATTTCCGTCACTAGGTGCCCAGTGTTCCTAAAGGTTACTTTTAATTAACATTTTAAGCTACGTGAATAATAAAAGAGAACTATTTGACTTAATTACGAACTTATTTTTTATTTCATTTATGATTATTGCAATTATCCTGTTTTTAAAATAGAAAATAGAGAAAATCTGGTATACATGCGACACTAGCGCTTACCCAGTGGCGAAAATGTTTGGTTCCCAAACTTTTAACAATGATCTTCCCAACCTGAGAAGAGGTAACGTTACTATTATACACACGGGTTGAACAACATGTAAACAAATACGACAAGCTCTAACCACGCAAAGCGGTAAGCACTACCCTAAACATAGTATTAGTAGCAAGAAGAGTTAAAACTGTTTGTTACCATCGCTGTGTGTTGGCGCGGAGCCCCGCTTCACTGTTCAATGAAAAGGACTTATTAACATCCCCCGGTGTTATGCCCGAAGGCTTGTCAGGAGACGGCTTATAAACTTACTTATGATCTTACTTTAACACCCATGCCTTACCTAGGATTTGAACCCAGAACCTCCCTCACCGCAGACCGGAGGGCGCACCAACCGACCGAGCCACTGGAGGTTCATAAGTCCCGAATCTTCTACCACGTTATCAAGTGATGTGTACTGACGTCATTCCCTGGATATATATTTTTTTGTTTATTTCTGTACCATCGTATTCACAAAAGTTTTAGTAAAATTTAAAATAAATTAATTTTGTATTTTAAAAAAGTTTTGTCTGTAACGACAATTATTATGTTGACGTAAAAACGCTATTAACTACACCAAAATTAATTTCACTGGTATTAAAAGTAGAAATATAAAAAAATTAATTTTGCAGTCATAAACTATATTAACATTAGCAAGGTCACAGTGATTGTGTTATGTATCTGCTTATTGTTGCAAATGTGGATGTTTTATGGGTCAAATGTAACTAGGTCTTACACAGTGTTACAGTAAACTGTGTTAACCCCTATCACTTTCTTGCAGCTTTCGTTGCTCAGAGAAAAACTTAGAATGGGACGTAACGTCTCACACGTGTGCGTTACAGTCGTACACATATTATTTTCATCTCGTCGTGCGTTCCATATTAACCATTTAACATCGGAAGTCACACCAAATTTGCTACCTCATTTCAATTTTGCTCGGTTTCGCTTGTCGTTTGGTTCTGTGGACTCAATTAATTTTTTGATTTACCGTTGTGGGTGCAGCAAGTCAATTCCGTGTTGTTTTGCAATGTTTAAAATTCATTGTTGTCCGTTCTATCAATCCGCACTTCCTCCTGGAATAAAAAACGCATACCTATTAAGGTAATTGATTGGCTACATGCAAATTTAACTGAAATTCAATTGTTTCACGTGAAGTTTAATTTAACTTCAATATCACATTTTCGCAGACAAGGAATCAAGAGTTTCTTCAAGCTAACAAAACTCTGTACAAATATTTCGTTGGCAAAGAATCGTTCATTAAAACAACTTTTATCTGCACCAAGTAAAAAATTAGTTTGGGTAAAAAATAAAATTTTTTTGCCACCTGATTTTCACTAGAAACTAGGTACAATTTGATTACGTGATCCAGGGTGGAAGGAAAGCGCTACTCAACATAACTAAATAGTTGACACTTCATTTGAACTATGTAAACCTAACGAAACATACTTGACTTCAGTAGTTCTATAATATAATGTCGTCACTACCTGCGAACATTTATCTAGATAATGTGTACATGTAATATGCGCAAGTATGCGAGGGTAGGACTGCTTTTTAACATCGCATATTTCATTAATTAGTTTTGATCCATTAATTACCCGAAAAAATTAAAGAAGTCCTGTTAGAATATCAATATCTGCAACAATTTCTTCTGCGGCTGAACCAGAGAACATCACTTCTGGATTCCGCATGCCTGAAGCTTGAACTGCGTCGCAAAGTGTTTGAAATCCTGGTTTTTTTTTTACGAAATTATTAAAGGTGCCCGCAGTATGTTTACCTACGAATATACACCATACCCCAGACGAGGGCGGAATGGTGCTACGACTGTTGTAAATGTTATTTCGGGGCCCCTTTAATAGAGCTAAAAACGGCTTTTTTCAGACTGCCGTATCATAAAATATGCTTGCTAGGCACGATTCAAAGTACGATAGGATCCTGTATTAAACTTCGCTACAGACTTTTCGCCAATAAAGTGATAGCGTCGCCTCTGAAAGCCCCATAGGTACACTCCTAACTACGAAAACCATTCACACCAGTTCAGAGCCCTGCGCGTAGCGGCTAGGTCGCTCTTGTAGCGCGTGCCAGTGTAACCCTTATAGCCGTCGCGCTTCTCGGCTGAAAAATGAGAAAAACGATGCAGGCAGTCAGGCCACTTAAAAGTTGTCCTAATTTAATGGTGTTGATCCTAGTGTTACATGTGTATTGCGGACAATCAAGATTGAACAAAAACGACCGCACAGCGTTTTCTAAACATTTCAAAACATTTGGGTAACCCTTCGACTTGAATACGAAATTTTTCAATAAGCCATTTATTTAATTTTTAAATGGAGGCGTCAGCAATGCCATGGTGCTCTTCAAGACTTGCATCAACAACTAGCGACTTCTTCCTTGTAGACTGAGCTACGTGATTGTGAGAGGCTCGAGAACGGATATTCGCCTTCATATTTCCTCGAAGAAAGAAACTTATCCTGCGAGATTCAGGAACTGATATATCCTCGAGACGCGATATAATGCGTGTTGTAGGAATGATCTGGCAGACAAAGCCCCTACTGACATTGCACTGTGCACCCACGCTAGCTTGATAGACTTAGCCACCAGCAGTCTCCCCTCAATGACGCTTGCGTCCACAGCCCCGCCTCTTTCTCTTCTAGATTTTCAACTCCACATTAAGGAGCATGGAATCCACACCTGCTGCCTCCTTTAGCATTTTTCAATGCATGAACAAGTTTTGAACTTCTTTCCTGTCGGGAGGGTTTTTACGGTGTCCATGCCGGTTTTTCCCCTCTGCCTTCTTAACTATAGCCTCAGCTATAACACATTCAGGGATGCAGTCATGGCCACAAACCTGGCCGTGGCTGCTTTATCCCTCTTTGCCGCGATGCACGCCTCCTTTCCTAAATTCCCTCTCATGTAGGCGTATGGGGCTTAGCCCTGAGAAGCAACACAGTCCAGACCTACCCCCGGACAACACTTAACACATAACACTTAGTAATTAGGGTAGTTAGTAAAAAAATTAAAAAAAAGACTTTGCTACTTAACATTTTTGGTGAAGAGCGGAATTTAGTTCCCATAGTACGGCAGAAAATAGAGCGTGAGATGATCCAACAAGAAGCGGATTGTCATCTAGCTGGAGGGTGCAGTCTGGGTTGAGGTAATATTACGTGTACGGGGACTAGAAGCGTGGGAGCCGTATGAGCGATCTAGTTACGCGCACTACATACCTCATCGCTTCTATGCGCGAGGCGCCGAACTGGCGTACAGTCGTTCTCCCGTCGACTCGCCTCTCGAGATTCTCAGCAGTCGACGTATCATTTTATCATGGAAAAATTAAGACAAAGTTGTGCCACGTTTCCCATGTTACAGTACGTTCACAGTTTCTTCGGATGTTTTGAAACAAACATTTAAAAATCACCCTAGGAGTAACACGTCAACCTGCTTTTTAAATAACTTGTATACTAAAAATATTTCACATTGTGATTAACTTTAAATTATGGTTTTTTTAATTAAACTTTAATTTAATATATTTTATACGTTGTAGTAATTATTTCGTATTCAATATGAATTAGAAACAGTGAAAGCAGTTATGTATTGGCGACGGATAGTAAGAAATATTTCAGAGTTAAAATATTGTTTTAACCTAGTTTGTGGTGTGCTATTTGTAAATTAAACATTGCCTATTGATATTTAGGTTTTCAGGTCGCACTGATGGAAATATACTTTATTGTTACAGTTAAAAATATCAGTGCAAATACAGTGCGTAATCCCTAACGACATGGTGTTTTTTTTTGTCCGAGGAAGAAACTTGGATAGGCGGAGCGGAGCATGTCACTCTTTCTCTCTCGGGAAGTTTCGCACCGCCTGTAGTAGTAGGGAAATTATACATGTTTTCAATTTTAGCGTATTTCATACTTATTACAACAAAAATAATGATTTTTGAATTTGTTACTTAAAACTGAAACAAGATTTAAATTTTTGTATACGTTACATTTCAATGTGATGGCGGGATGGTTACAAATCCGAAGTTGGCAGAAGTGACGACTGGCGACATGACGTGACATGATATGGCGTGTTGCTTGTGGTGGGACGAAGCGTTAATTTTTCTTCCTGCGATGCGGAAAATACTTAAAATTTTAACGTCAAGTTTGTGCACGTTGTGTTTTTAAACACACTTAGGCAAGCTACAATGTTGTGATAAATCTGTGTTCCCGTGGCAGTAATGAGTATACTGTAACGTGCGTCGTGAACGCTGCGTGTGAGAGTATTGTTGCCTTTACGTTAAACTGGGCGAGTGTTGTGTGATTGCAAATATTAAATGTGCGAAATTAATACGGTTTAACCGTGAACGGTTTTAATGAGAAAATTAACCATAAGAAAGTCACGTCTGTTTATTTATCACAACTTTGTAAATTTGCCGTAGGTGTATGAAACACAATTGTGTAACGTGCTTACGTTTCTGTGATTTGAATATTTTCCAGAATCCCAACAAACTGCTAAGCCCAGCCAGAAAGTTTTAAATTTATAATTAAATAAACCTAGTACAACAAAGTACCTTTGCAAATAAATATTAGTGGAATAAAAGTTACGGTAGGCCTGTTTGTGTGCATGTTCACTACTATCTTTATCTTTGTCGCTGCTACGTAAAAACAAAAAGCTGGACGAGTTGTGTGCATGCATTTACTGTATTTTCGTTGAACTGGTTACTCCTTCGTTTTAATATTTATTTAAACTGGGGCCATCCTTTAAACGAAATAACCCAACACAAACCTACAACAAGAGGTTAAATAATGCAGTTCTTTCCACCACAGTTGTAAGATAATTAAACACAGTCGCGACAAAATATTAACCTGTATTAGGTGTAATGTGCTATGACGTGCATGGAAAATGTTAACGACGCAAAATACATAATAACCGCAAGAACTATCGTCAAAACAGAAACGGTTAAAAAGTCATTAAGCAGACCTAAATATTGTTATTGGCCAAAATTGTGACCATTCATGCGAAATGATTTTGGAAATATGACAGAATTATTTGAACAGCTGAAAACAATAAACAAAGTATTTGACAGTTAAAACGTTTAAGTCACGTGGCAGTCTTTATATTTACATGTAGTGGAAGAAAACGTAATCAGTAACCAAATGTAGAACTGAAGAGCTTCGGGAAAATGTGAAGTAACCATGAATGGACTTTAATTAAGCCGTTCTGGAAATTCCATTCCTAAAAATGATTGTGATTGCACTCGTTTCAGTCCTTGTAGACTTAAAATTAACACGCGTTAGAAATGGAAATAAAACCGGAAACTATATTTATGACGTGAAAAATGTATTTAATGCTACTAGTAAAGTATATGTCACTCAAAAAAATATTCAACAGTTACTAAATAACAAATATACGACTTAACCTCTGTGCGCTGTTTGGTAGTCTGGACACACGGCAACTGTGAAGCACTGCACCTGTACTCTAAATCTGAAACATTGAGATTTGACCCAAATCAGTGAAAACAGTGAAAATTGAGCGACTGACAATCAGTCTCAGATAACTAGTTAACATGGTGGCTGAATTTCACTCATTTATTTGTGATTCCCAATGAATGTCGAGGATTTCACGGCCATAAGTCACTTGTTCCCAGTACGTTTGCTTGATGTGCCATTCGGCAGTAGCTCGTAAAATGACTTTTAGTGAATGTTATTTCACTGATCGATATCACTGATTCGGGCCTGGAGTGTGACTATGCAAGACGCAGAACTCTTTACGAAGTAGTACAAACACTACCAAAAATGCACTATTTATGTTGCATGTGAAAGACGAATGCTCATATTTTTAACACTGTAAAATATTTTTTCTATAATTTGCCTAAATTAATGTAAAAAAAAATCAACTATTCGGAGTCTGTTTTAATTAAAATTTTAAGCGTATTTCCATTCTGGATGCTACAGAAAGCACATTTTGTAAGAAAACATTCTACAAGTAGTGTATTCACAACAATCACTACGGTTTTGTGTAAGAAAGTGTTTGCATTAATCGTAAAAGTATTTGTAATAATTACATTTGTTTCAGTTACAAAATGATGTCTTTCATGGCTGAAAATAATGTGTAATAAAAGAAGTATTAAAATATATTTGCATACATTACTAGTAATTTCTCACAACATAAAATCAGAGTAATTATCACGACCGTATAATAATACTTCATATACTAGTTTTTTTTTGTTGCAAAATATGCTTTCTAAAAAATTGAAAATAAAAAAAAATTTTAATATTTAATTTAAATAATTTTTATCAACTGATTTTTCAAACATTTAATTAAGTAAATATTAGCAAAATATTACGCATTGTTACAAAAAATATCTATCGTTCTTTCAAATGCAACACAAATCGTATCTTTGTGACAAATTTTCGTAGTGTGTTAACTACTTTTTAATGAGTTCCGCGTGTCGTACAATCGGCTACGGTATTCCACTGGAAGCCACTCCACTTCTGCCTTAAGGTAAATACACTAGAGACTAATACCGAACAGTTATATATGAGCAGCATGCATAATAGTGCGAAAAATAACTTGGTTGCAACAGGTGCCACTTTAATATATTACGTGATAATTTTTAGATAGTGTGGAATTATTAACAGTTTCCACGCGGTTCTCTTTTATCTACGTATGACGTGCTAAAGATTTTGGTAGATATATAACTTTGGCCATCATTCCAAATAAACTTCTTATCAGAGGAAAAATGTATTTACGTCTGAGAGTCCATTACGTCGGTATCGTAAATTTTGCATCAATTAAATGTATTACTGAAGAGAGGTGCTGCCATCTGTTGGCGGAAGGTAACACCACCGCCAAGCTATCTCACACATATATGCGAACTTTACGGTATTGTTCTCTGGTATATATTCTTAAGGTGCAGACAATTCACATTCTTTCCGAGTGAGGTCGCGCTGGGGTAAGTGGTGCAGTGGGATCAAATTCAGGAGGACCTGAATTCAGCTCCTGGTCCAGCTATCCTGATTTGGCTTTTCCGTGGTTTTCCAGAATTAATTCTAGGCAAATGCTGTTACGGTTATTTGGCGCAGGCTCCATAGATTCTTCCCCCACTCCTGGTTTGACTTCGCTTGTCCTCTATAACGGTTCGGCTGTCCACACGTCAAGCCGAAAATAACCAATATGTTCGCATTCTGCCGACAAACTCGCCATGACCACTGCCTATTTTGCTGAATTATTCTTCGTATTCTATAGCTGTCTAACATATAGAGTCATTGTTACTCATGCTGTGATATTCTATGCATCAAAATGACATTCATGATGTGCACTTACAGCAGAAGTCAGTTTCTCGTTCTATATTTACACTTGTGATGGTCACTGCTCTATAGAATGGCAACGCGAATCATACAGTACTCCCTATGTGTTATATATATTCTTAAAACATTCACGTAGCAAGAATCAATTTATGTAACTTTTAATATGTAAATTGCCTCCAATAATTATCATTGGTCTGCAATTATATTACCAGATTATATAAATTTTTATTTCATCCTACTTACTCTCTATAACACTTGTGAAACTCCTGTCATTATATTGGTACTTCATATATATTCTTACACCGTGCAATGGGCACAAGAAAGTATGGATCGTTTGAAACTTTATATAAGTACACAGGTGAGTAGAAATTTTGAGCGGCATATAACAAAATAAGTCTTCAGCGCCGATGAATGGAATTCAATAGCGAGGAAACAATAGTAACCCGAGAAATCCCACTGCTAACGGCAACGTCCAGCGCGTTTCCCATACGCACATAGGAGAATACGTTTTCAGGTGGCCCTATTTCTGTGGGTAGTAGGTTGGGAAGCCGACGTTCGGCGGGAGAGGTTCTGGGGTAAAGTCCTGAGTAAGGAGTGTTAGCATCTGCGATTTTCAGAGGTCATAATGTTAGGGAAAGCATATTTTGCAAGCCACGTTCAGATTACATTCTGGCGGAAAATAAAGGCGTCAACAAACCAAATTAAGTGAGTTTGACGGACAAACTTCAAGTGTAGGTTCGCTACGAAAAAACTAAATTAAACACATGTTTTCTTCTTCCACATATCTGCGATACTTGCAAATTCTTACAGATAGTCTTCTAGATAGAAAACAGTTTAACTTATCGTACAACAAAGATCTGTGACCACCATTAAACTCTTCGTTCTCATCAAATTTGTAACCTGTGTTATCTGTGTGAATGTACTTGAAGAAATAAGCTTCAAACTTCGTCGCGTAAGTGCCATGTTTGACGTCTGCTTAATAGTCCCGGCACCAACAGACTGATTGTAAAAGTACATTCTAAAGCCAGCGACGCAATCTAATAACGCGTTAGTTGTGTAGGATCTGGTCAGGTGAGGATCGGAGCGGCAGCTGAAGTATTTTGTCCGGGGGCCACTCGTGGTACAGCTAGATCTAGAGGCTGAGATGAAGGACGGCCAACCCACATTCCCATGCTGTCTCGATCTCTCCCTCGCCGACTAAGGCAGCAGGATTCGTAAAATATATCAGCATCTTTAAAACACAGCTTAACGCCTCGTCGAGAGCGAGGTAATGAGAGATGGAGCCAGTGGATTAGGCGATTACGAACGGGGAAAGAATTAGTCATGACCTGTACCATAGTTCGGATGGAGCGATATTGGTGACACTCTCGAATGCGAGTTAAGCATGTTATCATTGTCAGTTGTTTATATAACTTAAGCTAGTTATTGACCAGACAGGCACATCATCCTCAAAGTCAAAATTAAATATATCGTTTAAAGGCGAATTTCGAAAATAACGCCCTTAAAACACGCGCGATTTCAGTACGAGTCCACGCGAATTCGTTGGTTGCACCTGCTGTAAAATTATAGGCCTACGTCAATGGTTCGAAAGAAGGTCGAGCTCCACCTAAACCGGAATTGAGAAGAGTCTCCTGTCAAAAAATTCCATGCCAAAGCTAAGACTGGCTTGCAACCAGTTCTTGGTTTGGAATAATCCGTGGACAGCGGACTTCCGCATAGCGAGAAGACACCTTGCATTACTGTCGGTTCTGAAAGTTGTTAAAATATTCAATTGCTACAATTAAGTCGCGGGCTTTCAACGCAAAATTTTGTCTTTGATCTAGACATAATCAATCCTCATTTATGCCGTACGAACAGTTTGGCAACGTGTCACTATACCACGTTATTTCTGTGTGTCGACCAAACTAGGAAGTTTTTACAATGGGAATTTTCAACACCAGACACCGAGTCGGACGTCTACTAACAAGTGGTACGAATATTTCCAAACAATTGCATGATCACTCTGAGTGTGTTTAGGGGGCGGGCGAATGCTACAAAAAATATTAATTAAATGTGAAAAGTCATAATCTACGCCCTTGGCAAGTTAAAAAGACCTAACTCGTTAATCAGACTTAACCCTGCGGGGTGTGGACTTATAACCTGTAATCCAGTGGGACTGTCTGATATATCTCGAAAAATTGAAATTGATATCTTTATTTGGCATTACATTTCGTGACGCAAAATAATAAAAGTTTTTTTTATGATTGGTTATTAATGAATATTTAATAAAATTAGCTAAAAACAATATGCTATTTTACCACCAAAGATAATTCCACAGTTTCAATGGAATATATTTAATGGTTTTTTAAATTAAGAATGGCGATACTGTGATGTGGAGCACAACTTGCGACACTCGATGTGATGCAGATGCAGCTTCAACGTTACAATCAATATTCATGCGAGGAAGAGGAGCGCATGCGTACATCTTACAGTTCACCGAATGACGCACATGTCGGAATGCCCCGGGAACGAGGCAGCGTGCTGCTTACATATACATACATCTATCCAGCGCCGTGGATAACGCTTTCTGCTCAAGTGGAACAAATAGATACGATAAAGTGCGGCTACTGTTTTTTTATTTTGCACAAGCTTACAGTACCTTATTAAAATTTTAATAAAACTATTCGTTTGCAAAATTATGCCGCTGTTATTTCTTTTACATTTTCGGTGACGAATTTGGAATTTCCGACTCAAAATTTAATATTTAATAATATTGCTTACCAACAGAAAAATTGACTATACCGGAATACGAAAAAAGTACTGGTTGTGCACTTGGAGTTTTGCGTATAACGTTGGCTTGTATCGTAAAATATTGATATCAAAATTTGGACAAAGTTTAATATGATAAATTATTAAAACGAACTTGTTTAAGGCAAAATTTATTTCTCAGCTTTCAAGTGTTTGCTATTAATGATTATAGGCCCTATTGCATTTTAGATTCACCTATATAGTGTCTAAATCCCAATGTATAATGTGTCCCAACAGACTGCGTGACTTGCACACTCTTCAACGCACAACCCAAGCCGCTAAACGCAAATGAATTAAAATTTATGGAAGTCTTCCCTTTAGGATGCACGTATCCACTAAAAATCATTTTTAGAAATTTGACTCCTAACAGGGTAGAAGGAGTAAAATATGTTTTCAGGTGCTCCTTAATAGTTCATTAACAGAATGAGATGTCGTTATGCTCTTTGTTTTGAAATCTACACAAATCAATCAATCCCTAAATAAATTGAACCCTTAAGAGTATAGAAAGGGGTAAAATGTATTTTCAAGTATTCCTCAATAGCTTATTAACTTGATAAGTTATCGTTAACATTATTCCTTTAAAATGATACACATAGGAATTCATAAAAATTAACTACATTATTTTGTGAAATTCTACCTCTAAAAATGTGAAAAGGGCCAAAATGCATTTTCGAGGATTCCTCAATAGCTCATTAACCCGATATCATATTTCCTTCTGCGTTTTACTTGAAAAGGCTACCTATACAAATGTTTAAAATTTGACCTCATGATTTTTGTGAAATTCAACTCCTAAGAAGATGAGAAGGGGTAAAATGTGTTTTCGAGGACTCCACACTTGCTCATCAACCTGATAAGATATAGTTACGCCCTTTTATTTAAGCTACATATATACACCTCACAAAAAACTTGGAATGTTGTGAGATAAGAGAGTTTGGGTAGTAGGAGTTACCTAGTTCTTTTGTGATCAACACGGAGCGCACTAACGCATTGAACATGCCTGGGACAAGCTGACAACAGCAGTTTATAATCTTCCACAATCTCCAGAAACACTTCCAGATCTCATAAGAGCCGCCCATATGGAATGGAACCTTCGTCCGGGAGATGAGTGAGTAAAGAGATTTGAGCGGCTCTTAAGAGGGGTCAGTGCCCGCCATCTTGGATTTACAGAATTTTCGCCGTAACTTAAAACTCAAATTTTATGTTTTATTTTGGGCATCGACAAGCCACAATGCCTTGCGCATGTTCTAGAACATGTGTTACTAGGCTACTGTTGCCACGATCATTTCTCTAAATCCTGGCAAAAACAGAGAAGATCCAATATGGCGGGGCTTCATCCTCCTTTGAGAGCCGATGAGGGTGATTGAGGTGAGAATGGAGCAGCGCCGGAATGAAAGGGNAAATCCGGGAGTGGCCCGGTCGGGGATTGAACCCGGTTCGCCTTGGCGGTAGGCGAGCAGGGTAACCGCTCAGCCACCGCGACCCCCTCCGGAAGATGACATCAACATATTGATTACATATATACCACGGCGTGTTAGGGACTTGTATAATGCACATGGAGGCCATACATGGTACTAAGCTGCAGTGGAAATGAAGAGACCCTCCCGAGTCAGACACACCAATAAGTTAATTTTGTTGTTCTTTCGTGTTTATTTGTATGTGATACAGGGGAAAATTTTTTTTTGTTATATACACTGTAATGTCACTTTTTGTATCGGCACCATTGGTAACTTCAAGTTGGTATGATTCCTTTTATTTACAACCCATCCTTTTTGCATTCTGCATGCATATTCCAATCTTTATGTGAGTTGTTTATATAACATATATATAAACAAAAAGGGGCGGAAATAGAAAGACATTTCGTCAGGTGATTCTTTATGCAAAGTCAAATGGGAAATATCGAGAGCTCTTTATACCTGAATTGTTTATAAAGAAGACATGAAACCCTCGAAAATTGAAATTTTAAATTGCATTTTTACAAAATATCGGAAACAAAATTATATTAAGTTAAAATTCTTTGAACTCGCTTAGTGTGATATTATCGAGNGTACAATATTATCGAAATCTTCAAACTTAATGCAAAATCTCATTTATACCGCCTCCGGTAATTAAAATTACTAGAGTGGCCACCTTCCTATTGTAGACAACTGTTTTACCGTCAGCAATTTTGAACATTTGATGTTCGTTTATTGAACATTAATACCCAGTTAACAAAATTGACCCTCTTCTTGCAACTACTCAGGACCCACGGTTTACATTTAAAACGGACACAAAATTTTGTCTGCAGTGATACAGCGCCTAGCACGCAGGCAATCCTAACTACATGCGGCTATGGGACGTTGGTAGAATGTTGCTGTGTCCACTGCACAGACGATAGTAGAGGGCATTTTCAACGCCCACTGTAAACAGCACGTCCCATGCATTACAGTACTGAAGCTGCGTGTTTTTTTTCTGGCGACAGTCGGTATGTGATTCCCTGCAAGAAGTGTTGTTATTGCCTACGCGCCTGGAACTGTATCACCCTCACCGAAAGATTTGTGTGCGTTTTACACGAAAACTGTGAGCCCAGAGCAGTTGCAACAAGACGACCATTTTTTTTTATTACGCCATAATGGTCTATAAATTAGCATAAATCGTTCCTAATTCCTGACGGTAAAAAGGTTGCCTGAGAAAAAAAGTGGCCGCCCCTGTCGTTTTTATTACGAGGGGAGTAATTAATAAGAATTTGTTCTAATGTTGAATATCCATATTAAATAAAACAATGTTCAGAGAATTGTAGTTTATTTTCATTTCGTTTCCGATATTTTGCAAAAATTGTGTTAATAATATTGGTTTTCGGGGTCTCATCTGCCTTAAAGTTCAATGTATGAATAAAGTGACCTGCGTACTTTCCATTTGATTCTGCGTAAGATCACCTCACGAAGTTTGTCGGTTGAATTCCGCTCCATTCTGTGTAAAAAATAAAATGCCTCACATGACTAATGAACGCGTGGCTCAAAATCCTGGACCTGTAAATACGAAATTTCCAAGGCGATCTCTCTTTCGGGAGTAGAGATTAACTAATAACGAGTGTTTCGAAATTCAACCCTCGAGAGAACTAAAAGGGGTGTATGTGTTAGAGTAAATGATCTAAGTCCTATTGATACAATATTACTTTTGCTTTCACAGACACATTATAAATATTACCCCTCATTGGGAAACGACCAAAGACATCCTTTGGTAAAAAAATAAATAATTATACATCTGGTGTAGTACACACGGGAAAAGTCGTGGACGCAAACCTAGTGTTACACATATATCTTACAATCTTTTGTGCAATCCAAAGTTTCCAAACGAAAATCAGGCAACCACACTACAATCACGTTTAGCGTAATGGATAAAATTTAGTTGAAGTTTTGGATGCGCGATCCGGCTGTTTATAAATTACTATTGGGTTCATTGGTTTATTGCTGAATTTTTTTCGGAAAATATATATTTGCAATGTAATTTAAAGGGAAACGAATACTTGTTTTTCTTACAATTCCTGACCATACACTACAGGCCACAAAAATGAAGTTCGTTCGAAACTGTTCTGCGTGTGACGTGATATTATTATTTATGCATTTCTAATTTCACTAAAGGAAAATTTCCACAGATACGAAATGTAATATAAACTTATACATTGAAAACTAACATTCGTCATAAAGGTTTAATCAATGTAAACTTATCTGGAGCCCATTTAGAAAATCTGATAAAGGATATCATACACGAAACATAATACAAAATCTGTCAATAAAATTTTTGCGTGCGTAGCGTTTTTCTGAGAATATGTTTGTGACGCATTACCTTTGTAGATCTTCGCGCAGCTCAATAAGTAAGTTCATGTATGCACAACTGAGGATCCTCGTTTTTGACAGACATGTATAAATCAGTATTCCACAGAACTGCTTGTTGAAATTTTCAAAATTTCTTTGGATTTGGTAACGCTTAAAACGAATAACTCAATAATATGAGTACTCGACTATTAATCAATTTTCCCACTGACTCCAACAACGTATAATTAACACACCTGTCTTTATATTAACAGAAACTGATGTTTGCCATGCTTTAATAACACCTACTTGTATATACAAAGAATTGCTATGTTTCGATGGTGGTGATAGTTTCCANTTTTTTTTCTGGCGACAGTCGGTATGTGATTCCCTGCAAGAAGTGTTGTTATTGCCTACGCGCCTGGAACTGTATCGCCGTCACCGAAAGATTTGTGTGCGTTTTACACGAAAACTGTGAGCCCAGAGCAGTTGCAACAAAACAACCATTTTTTTTTATTACGCCATAATGGTCTATAAATTAGCATAAATCGTTCCTAATTCCTGACGGTAAAAAGGTTGCCTGAAAAAAAAAGTGGCCGCCCCTGTCGTTTTTATTACGAGGGGAGTAATTAATAAGAATTTGTTCTAATGTTGAATATCCATATTAAATAAAACAATGTTCAGAGAATTGTAGTTTATTTTCATTTCGTTTCCGATATTTTGCAAAAATTGTGTTAAAAATATTGGTTTTCGGGGTCTCATCTGCTTTGATGTTCAATTTATTAATAAAGTGTCCTGCGTACTTTCCATTTGATTCTGCGTAAGAAGTCACCTCACGAAGTTTGTCGGTTGAATTCCGCTCCATTCTGTGCAAAAAAATTAAATGCCTCACATGACTAATGAACGCGGGGCTCAAAATCCTGGACCTGTAAATGCGAAATTTTCAAGGCGATCTCTCTTTTGGTAGTAGAGATTAACTAAGAACGCGTGTTTCGAAATTCAACCCTCGAGAGAACTAAAAGGGGTGTCTGTGTTTGAGTAAATGATCTAAGTACTATTGATACAATATTACTGTTGCTTTCATAGATACATTATAAATATTACTCCTCATTGGGAAACGACCAAAGACATCCTTTGGTAAAAAAAAATTATTATACATCTGGTGTAGTACACACGGGAAAAGTCGTGGACGCAAACCTAGTGTTACACATATATCTTACTATTATTGGTGCAATCCAAAGTTTCCAAAATAAAATCAGGCAACCACACTACACTCACGTTTAACGCAATGGATAAAATTTAGTTGAAGTTTTGGATGCGCGATCCGGCTGTTTATAAATTATTATTGGGTTCATTGGTTTATTGCTGAATTTTTTTCGGAAAATATATATTTCAATGTAATTTAAAAGGGAACAAATGCTTATTTTTCTTACAATTCCTGACCATACACTACAGGCCACAAAAAATGAAGTTCATACGAAACTGTTCTACGTATGACGTGATATTATTATTTATGTATTTCAAATTTTGCTAAAGGAAAGTTTCCACAGACACAAAATGAAATATAAACTTACACATGAGAAACTAACATTCGTCATAAAGGTTTAATCAATGTAAACTTATCTGGAGCCCATTTAGAAAATCTGATAAAGGATATCATACACGAAACATAATACAAAATCTGTCAATAAAATGTTTGCGTGCGTAGCGTTTTTCTGAGAATATGTTTGTGACGCATTACCTTTGTAGATCTTCGCGCAGCTCAATAAGTAAGTTCATATATGCACAACTGAGGATCCTCGTTTTTGACAGACATGTATAAATCAGTATTCCACAGAACTGCTTGCTGAAATTTTCAAAATTTCTTTGGATTTGGTAACGCTTAAAACGTATAACTCAATAATATGAGTACTCGACTATTAATCAATTTTCCCACTGACTCCAACAACGTATAATTAACACACCTGTCTTTATATTAACAGAAACTGTTGTTTGCCATGCTTTAATAACACCTACTTGTATATACAAAGAATTGCTATGTTTCGATGGTGGTGATAGTTTCCANATGTTTGCCATGCTTTAATAACACCTACTTGTATATACAAAGAATTGCTATGTTTCGATGGTGGTGATAGTTTCCAACTTTTGTGTTAGAAGATTCAGCCAACCTTATCGAGGATTATTCTAATTGTTCGACTTACCGAATACGATATACCGCAGTCTCGAGCAAGAAGATTAGAAATTAATTTAGTTTAATCGTACCCTTTACCGCCGTATTGTAATCAGGGGGCTTATTCTAAGTTAACTGTTAAACTTTCGTTATCGTTAGTTTTCGAAAGCTCTCGAATCGAATAATATCTCCGAGCATGGATATTCCGTATTCTAAGTCACATTTCGTTAAAGACATCCGTTCCTTCGGCAATATTTGGATTTTCGTTAGCGAATGCAAGATGGCAACACAACTCACAAAAACGTTAGCTGAAATATTGCAGTTTGTTGATAAATTATGAATATTTCAGTTTGAAAATATGAATAACACAAAGCAATGAAGCCGTTGAAATAATTCTTTTGCATTCGGAGAGTTTTAAATGTTAGTATTTAATAAATAAACTATTCTAGGGAGAGGGGAAATTTTGTTCGTTGATTGTCTCCAATTTGCTGTCCACGCCGTTCTAGGTGGTCTTGCCTGAACGTGTGGTAATTTGGTATGCATTTGTGTTAAGGTGGATTCACATGTACGCCGAAAAGAGAGAGCGGACAGAACTTTGGTTGTAAAAGCAGATCTTTCTGCGTTACAAGCGGTTTCCGACCACGCTGTTTCATATTAAGCGAGATAAGATTTCAAAACAAGCGATGGACAAAAAACTAGACTGTCATATTTCTAGTCTACTGTACTAACTCCAAAGTGGTGAGAATTTTTACTAAATTGTACTCAAAGGACAATAATGTTGATTTATACCCCCAAAAATTATTGGTTGTTTAGTTATTTGTTATTTAGTTTTATTACCAAATTGCATTGTGCTGAGTAAAATAAATATTTACTTTCTGCTATTTCATTAAATTTATTAATTTAGTGACAAAATACCCTCACAACAGTCTGTCGACACTGTTGTTTTTAAGTTCACATATTCAAAAAAAAGTTGATTGTGCCATTTATATATTTTTGTTTTGAAATGTATTTTTTGTGTTTCTGGACGAAGAGACAATGCTNAAAAAGTTGATTGTGCCATTTATATATTTTTGTTTTGAAATGTATTTTTTGTGTTTCTGGACGAAGAGACAATGCTTCACGATTTTCAACTTCTGCAGTTATTATAAATAAGAACGAATCACACGCAACCGCCATACATTCGTAATAAAACTCCTTAACGAATGTGATATACGAGTATAGTGACGTTAAACGAACACTTAAAGGTGCTTAGAATTTAGTAGAAACGTAAATTGGAGTAATATCAAATATTTTTGTTGAAAGGAAACGAAATGATTAAAGTAGGATAAGCCCCCAGGTAACTCGAGTATTTGTTGCCTTGCATACTTCACTAACCCTGTCCAAACTTNTGATTAAAGTAGGATAAGCCCCCAGGTAACTCGAGTATTTGTTGCCTTGCATACTTCACTAACCCTGTCCAAACTTGACGAATTCCGACGGACATACTTGCATGCTTCAACTAAAGCTGTTAGCCAGCTAATCTGATTTTTTCAACAGACATTTCTGCAAAGAAAAACTTGCTAGTTTCTGAAAGGTATAAGGTAAAATCAGAGGTTAAATATTTTCTCTATAACGTACGAAGTGTTGTACGGTAAGCTTGTATCAAAATATTAATTTTGCAATTAATAACACATATAAGACGCAATTGATAAATGGAAACTTGCATGTTTACCGAGGGAAATCAAACGGTCAATAATTCGCCTTTAACCTGCAGGAAATTAGAATAGGTATTTGAATAACCTTTGGTGACGTAATAAACACTAATTTAACTTCTAATTTTGCTACCAACGTCGCCAACAAAATCTGTCGTAATCTATTCCGTAAAAATACGTCCCTCATAAAATAATATAGTCGTGCCGGCCTAAGAACGGACTTAGCTCCGCCTTCCCAAATGAAAGAGAGAGAGAGAAAGGGAGAGAGCGAGAGACAGACAGAACAACTGGCAAATCACCAACCACAGGTAGTTGGTAGGCGGGCAGACGAATCTTCAGGCACTCCCTTCCACCTGCCGTACCCCCGTCGCGTCGTCCAATTGTTTCCTTCCCTGGGAAGAAGTGGCCCGGCATTGGCAGAGCTCCCAAGTCCTAAGTTACAGTGGCACTACTATACCATAGTTTTGATCCCTAAGCACATTAACTTACATTATATTTATTGTCATTCTGATGGTATGAGAGTTCGCTATTTTGAGTGATTGGTTGCTTTACCTAATCCATAGAGAACGTAAGTACACGGAGACGAAATGGCGTGGTGCTTCCTTTGATATGGACATACCCTCTCTCTCTCTCTCTCTCTCTCTCTTGTTGACTTCACAAGGACTTGGGAACTGGTTTTCAATCTGATTGGCTACTGCCTCAATGAGAAAGATTCCCTGTTGGCTGGGCTACCAGCTGGCGAGTAGTTTACCAGGCGCTGATTGGTGAACGGCGTTCCCACATGTTGCTGGCTACCGACGCCATTTTGTTGGCGTGTGTGGCTGGAGTTCGCGGAATAAGCGGTTATTTCACCTGTGCAGCATTTATTACTGTGTGCCTTATCTTAAGTAGATTACGAACAGATGATCGTAATTTTATATTTACACTTTCCTTAACGTGCAGCTTTCATTATTTATTGGTTTAGTTCAAAATTATGTACTTACAAAGTAGTAATATAGCGCTATTGGTCTTTAAAGATATAATAATTTCGAGAAAAAAAACCGTAACTTAAAATTTTTTCTCAAAATGCCGGTACATATACGCCGAAAGGAAGAGAGAAGTAAGCAAGTTTACTTCACACTTAAATTACAGTTCGAAAATTACTGATATCATTTTCGGGAATATGCGCTACGTGCTTCCAGAAAATTCGGACATGGCCTAGGAGACGCCATGGGATGCCCCTATGACATACTCATATCACCGCATCAAACGATTCACCTTACCGTTCGTATAAAGTCCACCGAGGGGTAGCAGACGATCCGCCTTCCAACATGGCAAACTGGGCTCGATTCCCTACAGAGTCAATCCATGATCTTCGCAAGTGCAAAACATGGAGAAAACCATTGCTGTTTTCCCGTTGGTTTTCCTCGGGTGCTCTCATTTCACTCATCATTTCATCCTGTTGCTACTCAAAACTCACCTCGCTTCGCCTGAAGTGTAAAAAGTCCCTCGCATTTCTCTCGCTTATCGTAACGTTTGGGTTGAGAGAGTTCAGGTATTTCTAATGCAATATAATTCTACTCGTATATGAAAGAGTTTGAAAGTGTCGTAATCATACGACTGTACTTAAATAAAGTCAATTATGTGTAGGCAAACATTATCAGACTACGGTAGCGTACGATAATTTATACCATGAAAACAATTTGAATTTATGTGAGCGATATTTCATCAACATGGTCTAAAAAGCTGGACATAAAATAAAAGTTCTGTACGATGTTATCAATCTAATTATGGTTTTTATTTGTAGGCCTAGAAGTTTTAATAACATAAAGTGTTTACGTAATTTTTGCTGTAAATTACTTCACTTTTGGTACTTTCGTATTTATGTACGACGTTTAGCTCTTTCCGTTCATCGCAATAGAAGCGATAGTGGCGAATGAATGGAGGTAACTCAGACAACTCACAAAAAGAATGACTCAAAATCTTTTTATAAAACAATGGACTACAAAAATTGAATAACACTGTGAAGTGCAACATTCCCGGTGTACTTCATTCGAATTTCACTTCGTGCAAAACCGTACGAGAAACGTGACTTGTGACTAGAGCTTTGAGATAACCCCATTTTAACATTGCTTCAATATGATAAATATATCGAAGCGATATATCGTTTCCGTAAAGTACTGCACTCCGATAACAGTATATGGCAAACATCACTTAAATAGTAAGCATTGACGTGGAGTTACTGCTGCAAACTTCCATACAATGAAGTATTGCTGAAACTGGTATAGTAGGTATTGAAGCGGTGAATTTCGTTAAAAACCGCAGACACGTGGATAATACGAATACCGGAAAAGTTGACACCACTCAACTACCGTAATTGAAAATGTTTTCTTTGCTAACAACGCAAGTATACAGTGATTCGTACGTAATAATGTTAATATTATATTGGAAACATTACAATATTTTGCTGCAAAATTTCAAAGAATATTTAAAATTTATCACACCAAGATTGATATATCAACACATTGTACAAACACACATACGACATTACATTTCCTGCACACACATTAACTTTAGTGAAACGTAATTTTGGTCGGCTACTGTAAAATAAGAGTTCCTTCTTTACCATTTATGTGTTTACTAATGACTAGCTCCTAATGAACATTTCTAGAAAGACAGCATACAGTTCGTCATTGTATGAAAGAGGCAAAGAGCCAATCATATTTTATCGTTGCCTTCTGGACTTTATAAGTATAGAACTGTGTTGTGGAGACATGCGATGTACGACCTTAAATAAGCCAACTCCTCAGGTGGGGAACCGTGATATCATGGTTAGACGTATCTTATATGCTATTAATGATGAATGGTTAAAATTGCAGCATGTTATAGCATATATTTGTTTTGGATAGAAATGAGGAACTTCGACACGATGTCTAATGGAGTAGTGGTAATAGCAATACGAACGTCCTCGCAATAGCTTGGCCACAGAGATCGCCGGGCCGGATTCCTAAAAATTATAGAGTACGTGGCTAAATGAAACCGCTCATGTATGGAACAGTCTCTTAATAGAGGAATTGCTAGATGGTATTCGAAATGTGATAGTTATTATCAAGACCAAATACCGCGAACTGCAGCCAGTTACATCCACTAACACACGAATGAATAAATACATATGCTCCCCGCCCCCCTTTACCAAATGTTACGTGTTCGGAGATTCTAAAAATTAATATTTTTTTCTTAAAAAAAATATATTGCTATAACTATTTCGTCATGATATGTTATGCTTCTATAATTACATGCCTTTTCTTGAAACTGTCATGGGTATAATTATACATATCATAGAAGTACATGTTCAAAGGTATCATTGTTAAAATAAAGCATACACTTTTATTTCTTTTTTGGGCCTTTGAATCCGGAGGCAGGACCTTATTTCAATAGTAGTTGACAGCCTGTATTACTTTTATAATTTAGTTCTGTTAATTTAATCTATCCCCTACGCACCTCCGATCATGCACAGAGGATCTGGCTTGTGTATTACTGCAAAAGGTCGTGGTTTGAAAACTCACTCCAATATCAGCGTGTTCTTTAATACACACCTTACCTTACCTTAGGTGCTTATTTTCTTCCTTTTTATTTAACATATCTCTGCCTGCTCTCTCATCTTACCGTTTGAAACATTTGCCATCAGTAACCTTATACGTTTCTGTTTATAGTATACCCAGATATATTTCAGAGCACTTCGTGAAAATACAAATCTACACTGTAAAATAATATTTTGATAGCATTCTGTTGTCGCGTGACAGTTTTGAGGATTATAGCACGCCTTTGGCTCACATCCCTCACCCCCTTACCCCACCCCCTTCAACCTTTAGCGCACTTTGCTGTCGCCTTCGAATAGGCACGTGGCATGGAAAATCTCCAGACATGTGGAGCTGAAGCGGAGGCCTTCCCCCCACACCCCCTTCATCTACCTACGCCTCCAACCCGCCAGCAGATCTGTCGAGAGTGCAGGGCTTTCGAGTTANCCCACCCAGGGCGCCACGTGCCGAGAATGTTTTGAGGTCGTCAATGTTAGCTGGCAATGGTGGACGAATCACTTGATCCTTTTTGTACCCCTCATAGAAAAAAATCGCACGGGGTAAAAATCCGGGCTCTTGGGGGCCAGTGATGAAGAGCATGGTCACCAGCTACTCCTCGGCCAATCCAGCGTTGCGGCAACGTCTCGTTCAGGTATCCACGAACAGCTAGGTGCCAATGGGATGGCGCACCGTAAAGGCAACATCAGACCGTCCCCTTCACATTGACGTGTTGAATGCGAACTCGCTTCCCCCTCACCACCTCAAACCGAGAGTTACGAACGCCATCCAAACCGTAACACCGGACATGCTGACAAGAGCGTGGAACGAGTTTGATTATCGCGTTGATGTCGTTCGGGCCGCTAATGGTGGTCACATTGAACGTTGATGAATGTATGGATACAAACGTCACAGTTCCATGGGAGTGAGGGGGAGTCATTAAGAGCCGAGAGTTTGGCAACTCATGCGACATTAAGCGAAAGTTGGGCGATTCCGGAGCAGCGAGAGACTACTGTAGCGATCTGCAAGAGTGCGTCGGCGAGCTTGTGTGCAGCGAAGAGTGGTGATGATCTGCGGGACTGTGGACTGGATGCGCGAGAGAAAAGACATTCGGGACGATAGAGAAAGACAGTTTTAACTAAATATGTGAAAGAAATTGGAACAGTTTAAGGGACATTAGCAAGAGTAAAGACTGTGATAAAGACTTTAATTTAAATGGATACAGTAATTAAATATGGCGCTCAATAAGAATGCTAAGAGTTAATAGGACGCTCAGACTGATAAATAACATACGTTTGACTGTTTGTATAATAGAGAATCTATATAATTATTGAATTTAGTTGTTTTATTTTATTAAGACCTCCATCCCTTACGAACTCGGATACGTCCCTCAGGTGTCCGTGGAACACTGGCGTCAGAAGTGGGTTGGAGATATTTATTAATTTAGCATTTGTAGACTATAGGCTAGTAGACTATAGGCAAGTAGTTGGTGATTTTAAAACAGATTGATTAATTTTAATAGTTGTGTGTCGAAATAATAATTATGTTTTGTATAACTGACTCAGTGAATGTTAACAAGTAAAATATCTGCGGAACTGGAAGCACTGCGAGCATTGATTGAGGGGATAAGTAGCCAAGTGAGTGCAAGTGTAAATAGCTTGAGAGAAGATGTAAATAACGAAGTTAGTACGGTAAATGAGACTTTAAATATCCAAATTAGTTCGCTAATTGAAACTGTAAATAGTGTACATAAGCATATAAACAGAAAAATAGGCAATGTAAATGAAAATATATACAGGTTAGATAGGAAAATTGACACAGTAAGTGAAAATATTGAAAGGAAAATACAAGGCATTTGCGAGTTAGTGAATGAAAGAGTATACTATGTGGACAATAAGATTGACAGTGTAAATGAAAGGATGGCCAGTGTCTAGAATTAAGTGAAACAGGAAACAAGTGCAATGAAGAAGGAAGGGCAGGAATTTCTTCAGCAGCGGAATTGACCTATCGCCACATCGGCAGCCGAGAAAAGAGAAGAAGCAATACAAGTAACCAACACAGCGAGCTCGGAGGAGAGCCAGCAGCCTTGTGAAATTGGTGTCGCGTAGCCAGGAGTGGGGAAGGGGGTCTCAATTAAGCCCGCCCCTTACGATGGTCAGACTTCATGGCGCGACTACCAACACCAGTTATAAATAGTCGCTACCTTCAATGACTGGACAACCAAACAGCGTGCTTACTACCTCGCCGCAGTACTGAGAGGCCCCGCACTGAGCATACTACAATATCTGCAAGAGCGACCTCTAATGGAGTACTCCACACTGGTGTCGACCTTGGAGTTACATTTTGAGGACCGGCACCTGCAGCGTGCCCACCATGCACAGCTGCGAAGCCACTCCCAGCGGCCAGGCCAGCCACTGCAGGAACTATGGCAAGACATTGTGCGGCTTTCCCAACTATCTTTGGAAGGGTGTCCCGAGGAGGCGCGCGACATCATCGCAGTTGGCTTTTTCATCGATGCCATCGCTGACATAGAGGTACGGCAAGCGGTACGTCTGGCTGCACCCCACAATATGCAGGGAATCCTGGCCCGAGCACTGGAGGTAGAGTCTGCAAGACAGGGAGCCGCACCGCGACGTCCAGTACGAGCAGAGATGATGAACGAAGACAGCATCAAGAAGACATTGAAGAAGATGCAGACGGCAATCAGTGACATCACATCCAGTGTCCGTGCTACAGAGCCTCGCCGCCACCCACCCAAACGACGGGAGTGTTAGACATGTGGACAGCCGGAGCACCTGAGAGCCTACTACCCACAACAACAGCAACAACAGCAGGTGAGAATACAGCACATTCGGAAAACTTGTGGGGCTACCATAACTGTAGTAAGACTCGACATCCTTGGGCTTTACCCCAGCGATCGCCCGACGACAACATGGAACAGTGCTATTTGACTAAAGTAACAGGTGAGACCACACCAGTTATCGCTAAGAGAAAATTGATCTTGAAGCTTGTTGACCTTTGCATAGAGAACGATGTTTACACAGCAGAAATATACGATGAATATCTTTCGGGGCTTGATTTAGTACATAGGCCTAGATGCTGTATTGATACACGACCTGGTGTGATAAGGGTAGGCAGTACAGAGTTGGTGGTGTGAACACGGTATGAGATGTCCTCCCCAATTAGCTGCCCAGTAGTATGTGGTCAACCCACTGTGCTAACTGCTTCTAGTGAAATTGTCATTCCAGGCAGATGTCCAGAAAAGTTTGTCAGATGTTTGAGTCTAATTAAGACAGCAGAGAGTATTGGCGTCCTACCAGGTAAAGTCGTTGTAGGAAGGACTTTGGTCTCTCCTACTTCTGACAGTTTTCCAGTTGGAATGATAAATTTGACCGATAGTGCCATTCGTCTTGAAGAGGGGCCATGATAGGCGTATGTAAGCAGGTCACACTGGTACTTTCAAATGTCCCAGAAAATTCTAGAGTAAAACCAATATAATGTCATTTACCAGAAGTACTAGTAAGGAACTGCTAGTTAGAACAAAGGAAAATCTTAACTGGCAAAAGGAAAATCCTCTCTCTGAATTACTGCAGAGAAATTGGGATGCCTTCTTATGTCAACCAGATGAACTTGGAAGGATTAACATAACTTGCCATCATATTGATGCAGGAGATGTCAGGCTCATAAACCAGCCACCAAGACGACTGCCACTAGCTTCGCATGAGGCAGTTGAGGAAATTATGAAGGAAATGATAGAGTTAAGTGTGATAGAGCCACCAGTTAGTCCATGGTAGTTACCCATTGCACTTTTTAAAAACAAAGATGGCTCACTGAGTTTTGCGTATATAATCGGCAGCTTAATACTGTGAAATAAAGACTCTTATTGGTTTCCAAAAATTGCTGATACATTAAACAGCCTAGCAGGTTCACAATGGTTTTCTACTTTGGACATGAATAGTTGGTACTGGAAGTGTGAGGTGGCTCCAGAGGACCAAGAGAAGACTGCATTTTATGTCCAAGGGAAAGGAACCTGGCAGATCAAAGTTATGCCTTTTGGGTTATGTAATGGTCCTGATACCTTCGAATGCCTGATGGAAAAAGTTGTACCTTTAAATAACTGTCAGGTTTATCTAGATCACATTATTGTGACAGGAAAGACATTTGAAGAGCACTTTCATGCTCAGACTCTGTATTCCGGAAAGTGGCTGCAGCCAACTCAAAACTAGTTCCTAAGAAGTGCCACCTGTTTCAAAGGTATTACTTGGGACATGTAGTGTCCGCCAGTGGAATCGAAATAGACCCCGAGAAGACCAAGACATAAAGAAATTGGCCAGCACCAACAGACAAAACGGAAGGGCGATGTTTTTTGTGATTATGTGCCTATTACTGTCGATTTGTACCTCGGTCCGCTACGATCGCCAAGCCACAACTTGAACTGACTGAGGCAAAAATAAAATTTCATTGGACCACCGAATGTGAGAATTATTTACATAAGCTAAAGGAAAATTATGATATCTCCGCCAGTCCTGGTTTCCTGAAAAGTGAGGGCATGTTAATTTTGGACATTGATGCTAGTGATGTAGACATTGGAACTGTGTTATCTCATGTTCAAGATGGGAAGGAAAGGCTATTAGGATACTTCAGTAAAGTATTGCATAAGCCTGAGAGAATTTTCTGTATTACACGCAGGGAGTGTCTGGTCATGGTGAAGGCAATTTCACACTTCCACCCCTACTCTAATGGCAGACATTTTATTCTAAAAACCGACCATGCCTCATTATGCTGGCTACTCAATTTCAAGAACCCCGAAGGTGAAATAGCCCGGTGGATACAGTATCTTCAGAGTATGACTTTGAAATACAGCACAGATCTATATTCCTTCACAACAATGCAGATTTTGTCGTCATTGCGAATACCAGGAAGGAAAGAGTGGTGAATCACCGAAGGCACTGAGAACAAAAATTCAAGGTTCTTTATCTTGTGATGGATCACACCTATCTGGAGTGATGAGGGTATTAAAAAATATCCGCTGTATGATTCAATTTTCCAGCCATAATTAAAGTGGATAGGAGCTGGCTGTCGGCCAAAATGGGAAGATATATATAGTCTGAGCGCAGCAGTCAAAGCATACTGGGCACAATGTAATTCCCTCATACTGAAGAATGGTGTACTTCACAGAAACTGGGAAAGGAATGTTGGAAAACACACACATCTGTTGTTGGTCCTTCCAGAATGCAGGGTACCAGAAGTAATAAAATAACTACATAATGCGGCAGCCAGTGGGTACTTTGGTGTTAATAAGACCCTCAACAGAGTCAGAATAAGATTCTACTGGCTTCATTGTCGGGAGGATGTGGATAAGTGGTGCCTAATGTGCGATAACTGCACCGCAAGGAAGGGTCCTAGGATCAAAGGACAAGGTCACCTCCAGAAATACAATATTGTTGCCCCATTCGAAAGGATGGCAGTCACATTCTGGGTTCTTTGCCAGTCACAGAGAGAGGTAATAGGTATCTACTGGTGGCTCAAGATTATTTTACTAAGTGGCTTGAGCTCATTCTCCTCCCGAACCAGGAAGAAAGTACTGTGGCTGAGGCACTCATAGAACGTGTCTTCCGGAGGTTTGGGGTGCTACTAGAACTCCATTCTGATCAGGGAAGAAACATTGAAGCTGCGGTCTTCAAGGAGGTGACAAAAATTCTGGGTGTTAAAAGGACTAGGACTACAGCCCTACACCATTAGTCGGATGGAATGTTCAAGAGACTTAACCTCATTCTTGAGTAGTACCTATTGATCTTTGTGGCAGGCAACCAAAATAACTAGGATTCAAAAGCGTCATAGTTTCTTCTTGCCTACCGCTCAGCGTTTCAGAGTCCACAAGGGTAACACCATCAAGTATGGTATTTGGAAGAGAGCTACGCCTCCCCAGTGACCTGCAGGATGGCCGACCGACAGAAGAGGAAGGAAATTGCAGCCCCTGATTATGCCAGCGAATTACATAACATACTTGTTGGCATTCATGAATGCTCGACAGCACCTGAAGATAAATAGTGACAAGATGAAGACGCGGTATGATAAAAGCATGACGGCGAGGTATTTCAAGAATGAGAACTGGTATGGCTGTTCAACCCCCCCGAGTAGAAAAAGGTACTGCCCGAAGCTACAGACATGTCGGGAAGGCTCCTACAGGATTCTGAAGAAGATGACTGATGTGGTCTTTCGGATTTGTCGTCAAGGCTCTCGGGCGAAGCCAAAGATTATTCACCTTGACCGACTGGCCCTCTACGAAGGTCCGGATGGGTCAGTATATGTTCGGGAAGAACAGAATTAATGAGCGGGCAGTGTTTCATGTCGCTGCCCGGTGTTTTCTTTGCGAGGGAAAGCGCCGAGAGCTGGTGGTCAAGTTTGTTGCGTTAGACAAATCGAGCGGCCTTTAATAAAGGACACTGCCGCACATGCCGATAAACTTAAGCAGCTCGCGCCTCGCTGACCCTGAGAAGCTCATATTTCTCCATTTACCACGCAGGAAAGTCGGCATCACCATTAGTTTTCCCAGAACAACTTGGATTGCCGAGAACTTTCTACATGGCACCTACCTCATGTATAAATACCACGTACGGGCCTCTGAGGGGGAGTGATTAAGAGCCGAGAGTATGACATCTCGTGCGACCTTAAGCGACAGTTGGGAGATTCCGGAGCAGCGAGGGACGACTGTAGCGATCTGCGAGAGGGCGTCGACGAGCTTGTGTGCAGCGAAGAATGGGACTGATCTGCGAGACTGCGGACTGGATGCGCGAGAGAAAAGACATTCGGGACGATAGAGAAAGACAGTTTTAACTAAATATGTGAAAGTAATTGGAGCGGCTTAAGGGACATTTAGCAAGAGTAAATACTGTGATAAATACATTAATTAAAATGTATATAGCAATTAAATATTGCGCGCAATAACAATACTAAGAGTTAATAGGACGCCCAGACTGGTAGATATCAGATGTTTGACTGTTTGTAGCATAGAGAATTTATATATTTATTAAATTTAGTTATTTTATTTTATTAAGATCTTTATCCCTCACGAACTCGGATACGCCCCTCGGGCTTCCATGTTACAATTTATTTATCCTAACTGCTGTATTTTCACACTTTTTGAATCAAAACTTTGAAAAATCGCCTACATATGACGTTTTTGGTTCTTTCATAAATATGCCATGTACCACAAGCGTTTCATACTTGTGTTAACATAAAAGTATATATATATTTTTTTGTATATTATGCATTGTATAGGGCTTATTGACGTCCCCCGGTGTTATGCCTGAAGGTTTAGCAGGGGACGGTTCACGAACTAACATATAAACTAACTGAAATAAACACCCATGCCTTACCTGGGATCCGAATCCAGAGCCTCCCGTACCCTAGACCTACGGCGCAAAAACTGACTGAGCCATGGGAGGTCGGCTATCTTATTTTGATTAAATTGAACTATTACTTATATTTTATTTGTAAATTATAATATTTCACTTACAGTTGATATGTATAAATGCGGAGAGAAAAAATATCCGTTGTTAATTCCTAATAATAAATAGTTATTGTGCAAAATATTATTATAATGAGGGCGGGGACATATGGAGTAGTTTTCTAGACCTGGTTAAACGAGGAGGATGAATATATTGGAACTATAACTTGAGCAGGGCTTCAGAGAAGTTGGAAGTAATCGTGAATGGAGTATATCTTGGAAGTACAGATCGTCCCGGATGGCGTGTGTTTTACCTTTGCATGTAAGCATTTAATAGTTTCGTCGAAAAAAAAGCGTTTTTTTTAACGTGCTGCAGAGCAGTTCAAGCATCAGCACGCAACCACCGAAACGATAACTTTCTTTGTGGCAAGAAATCGTACGTTGGGTGGGGGGGAG